>JAYMTK010004736.1:0-10842 GCA_036897405.1 Pelargonium myrrhifolium | reverse complement strand
AGTTCTACTTGGAGCATTGTTTAGCCTTACAGATTTAACAAGCTTAGCATTATTTTCTGGTATCATACCAGGTTGAGATATATACTATAGCTGTGTTGGTAGCATACAGAAGATGCAATTTACAAAAATGTCCCGGCCTATGCTGATCTTCTTATGTGATACTGACAAAATAGAGCCAGCCAGAACAGCTCTATGAAAAATACTTCCTTGTGTGAAAAATAAAATCATGCCAGAGCTGTTGAACTTCAGTATCTGCTTCATCTTGGGTTTATTTCACATTGTCAAGCCGCTAAGCCTCCATAGAAGATAAGACAGATCGCACAGAAGACAAAGATCATTACAGAAAATGAACTAATGGGAAGATAAGATGATGATGCCCAAACCAACACAAGTTGACAAACAGAAATACCTGTGGAGTGGCTGCAGCTTTCTACTTGAAACACTTGTTTTGGTTTTAGTCATTTTCATTCGGTTTCTTCGTCCTCTCCAGCATCACTAACGGGTTGATCCTCATCCGGAGCTTCAACTGGATTTTCATCGCCATCGTCAGTCTGATCCTCTACATAAGCCTGGGAGCTCACCACCTGTCCTGCCAAGTCTTTATGTTTTAGATTGCCTGCCAAAACAGGAAACTAAATACGTTATTTTATGCCAAAAATCATGATACAGCAATTGGAAAATAATTGTTGGGGCAGCTAATTTATGGATATCAAAACCGTAATTGCACTTTTAAGAAATAAAACAGAAATATGCGACACAGTTTTGGGGAAAAGGCAGATAATATATCACATACCCATCCAGAAATTTGATCCATTTGATGTTGTATGGAGAAGAGCCTTGACACGGAACAGGAAGCGCTCCATGGATCTCTTTGTGGCAGGAATTTTACTAGTGATAACCGTTTGTTTCAACCCCTTTGAAAATCAAATCAAATGATATTAATTTGAGTTATTAAGAGCTAGAAATAGGTTTTGAAAAGCTAAACTCACCTTCGCTTCAGAACATAGGGTCTGTACAGTTCTTGTGGCTTTCTGAAGCTCCGTCACCTAATCCAGCAGAGGAGAGAACACAAGAACTTAACTACCTACAGTTTTTGGGATGTTTATAAACAGCTAATGTAACAATATTCAGAGGATCTTATCTTACCAATTTGATTGTGAGCTCATTGTGCTTTTCAAAGTGAGCTTCTAAGAAGTCAAAAACTGGATAAGATGTAAATTTCAGTACCTCCAACATTTACAAGTTGCACTACTAGCTGAAAAGTGTCAAGAATTTAATTTTACATTCGTACCTTTTATGAATGACTCAACAAATTTCCCACCATACTTGACAGCCATAGCATGCACAGTTATCTGTAACATATTTAAAAACATGTCAACATTCTCACTGCAACAGGCTCCAGAAAAAATAAAAAAATACACCAAAGCAAAAACAAGGACAATAAATAGAACTGTTTTGTGTAACTCTGTTCTGTTTGGTTACCTTGTCATGAATCCTGCACATGTTAACCAATGACACCACCACATTCACAGATTGCTTAAGTTTGTGAAGAAGTTTTTCAACACTTTCAAGTTGAACACCAGCTCTATTTTTCTCCAAGAGAACAACTTCCTTAACCTATCCATGATATCACAAATATAGAATTTTTGTTCACCAAGTCAATTTCCACAAGCTCATTCATAATCATCACTGAATGATGCAACACATAAATATATAGCTCACCAATTTTTTGAGAATAGAAAGGTTCTCTTCATGCTGCACATAAAACAACTTCTGTAAACATCTCATTTGAAAATATTATCATTATATGTGGTACTGGTACATAATATAGAAAGGTGCATTACCAGTACACGGTACCATGCAATAAATGTGGCAGAACATAGAGTCGGAAATCCATGATGATCATCTTCCATAGATGTAGATAGAAAAACCTAACGAAAAGGAAACTTTTTACAAGTGTTATGTTATGCATATTTTAGAAGATGAAGGCAAGAATTTCAGAACAAAAAGAATATTTCACTATAATAGATTATAAGGATTGTTGGACGATGCTCTTCTTTGGCTGACTGTGAAGCTATCATTCATTTGTATAAATAATATCAGCCTATTGCAAAAAAAAATTAACAAATTTGTGCACCTGTGGCAAAATAGAGCCCGCAAAATCCTCCAGCAAATCAGGAGTAGAGTCACTATTTTGTAAGTATATGCGTAAGATCTTTTGCACTGTTTCTCCCTGCATATATCAGAAAGTTAAATGATATCTGAAATGTGGCACAATGCTCCATTATAATAAGAAAAAAAGAGCTTAAGATTACAAGGCAAAATGTCTTACTTTGTTCTTCCAACCGTTTTCAAGATTCTCACTATCCCAGTTGTGCCTTAACAGCTTCTGAGCAGAAGTTCCAAGTCTGCTGTGCAAGGTAGGAAGGACCCCCTGAACAAATCCAGAGTGTATGTTTTTACCTTTTCCCTTCCGCAACATATCAAGGAACTTTTGGATTGACACTAAAACTGATTCCAAGGCAAGAAGAGATTCGGTAGCCAGAACAAAGGAAAATGAACAAGCTGCAAGGAGCAGATGTGGTTACAATATTACTAGAAACCATACAACAGTAGACCAACCATGTTAGCATCATGATGCACAACTAAGATACAGGAAGTATAATACCTTTGTCCAAAACTCCTTCCACAAATGCATAAGCACCACAATATAAATATTCTATAGTCCCAGGAATCGGGCAAGGCTGTATGCCTGAAAATATACTTTCTGGTATTTTACTGGGCTGGAAGGCTTCTAGCAGATTTGTGAAAGCTGATTTGTCTCTCTGAAGTTCAGGAATGTTTAGCATCTGGACAGGAAACAACATAAAATCTATTTTAACATTTCGATGATGAAATTGTTCCGTCAACATTAATCTACATAGGAATATCTGGATTTCTAGAAGATGTAGGGGTAACTAGCATACCATTTAGAAAATGAAACTGTTGACTGAAAAAGAAATAAAACAGGTTAAGGGAAAGAGGGAACCAACCTTACTAAAACATTGAAGTATTTCTTTAATGACCAAAGTGGAAACTGACGAAGTTGAAAGCACAACATTATGAATATCTGGATTTCTAGCATAAGCAGATTGAGCTTCCCAATGTTTTTGACAAGTTTCATCACCTACAAAATATCTATCTTATTATTACTAGTACATAAAATTAGGTACTGTTTCATCCAACCACATTCGATACTATTCACTTACAATTTTCAAGGACACAAACTGCGCTATTGAAATGTTTCTTGAGACTTGGAAGAATAGGTCTAATTTTGCTCAGGAATTCATCCATTGTCATCTTATTGAAACAAATTGGTACACTGGAGTTTCTTCCAAATAGTTGTCTGCCAGCAGTGAAGTAATCCAACTTGTAGTGAAGATTGCGCAAAAGGTACAGATGTAGGGGTATCTAGCACATGAAATAACAAGTTTTGCAAATTAAATATTCCACTTAACTAATTAGATAAAACAATCATTTGCCACAATGTGCCTTAAATCAATAGGTTACCTCAGCTGCTGGATCAGAGCAACACGAATCCTGATTCTGCATTCAAAAGAAACAATAAACAAATTTGAATATACTGCATATCTTTTAACCAATGCCAAGACACCTTCATTTTTGAATTCTACAAATCAAATTTTCACTGTCAAACATTTTACAGGTTAAACCTCATCCTTATAAATCCCTTTTAAGTTGGAGAACTTTAATATGGACTGGACACACAGTCAAGAAAAACTCAAAAAGTCAAAAACATATGTTGGAAACTAAAAGTCACAGAACTATATGTTTTCAATAATTCTGACAACATTCATTCTTTGTATTAATTAGCAACTGAAACAAATAAACTGGACACAGTCAAGAAAAACTCAAAAACATATGTTGGAAACTAAAAGTTACAGAACTATATGTTTTCAATAATTCTGACAACATTCATGCTTTGTATTTATAGCAACTGAACTGTATGGTAAGATTAATTTTACTTGTGTATAAATACTAAAGAAAAAAGATTTTTAGATTATATTTACATACTCGTGATATTACTGATGATAATTTGCAGATGTAAGGAGCAATCTCATTTGAAAAGCTACTTAAAAAGGATTATACTTTTCTTGGTATTACGAATAAGAGTACACACCTCTGTATGTGTCAAGAGGGCCATACATTGGACCAGAAGAGGCCTGAATTTGAATCTCTGTGTTTCCAGAGCTTTGGCAATAGCAGAAACTTCTATACTCTCTACCTCAGTAGCATTATAGCTATGTTGATCTGCTGACTCAGATGCCCTTTCCTGAGCAGATAAAGAAGAGCCCTCATTTGTCTGTTCCTGGCTTGTCACAACTCCTGCTTTTCTCAATGCATCTACTATTGTGGGCTGCCGGAGTTTACAGTTCGAATCTGAATTCTCTGATGTCTTAGAATTCTTTTTACGTATGCTCTTTCCATTTGTATTAGTGCTGCTACTTGTTTTCTTCTGCTCAATTTTATTTACCTCGTGCCCAATTTTGTTGGTTTGGCTTAAGACTGAAGATCCACAATGGTCCACATGAAAATGAACAAGAGGTAAAGATAGAGGGTACATTCTGAGAGAATCATTTAATAAGCTTTCCAAAAGTCTGCATTTTAAATACTTTCCATCAGTAGCTAGGGACAAAATACAAATTAAAAAATATTCTTAGACCATGCACTACAAAATGCCCAAAGATAATAACATGAAAAGAACTACGATTATTGATAAGTTATAAGGCTCATTTGCAAGAATTTAGGCTTGAGCGCCGTTTTCATCAATGAAACAGAGTGTTCAACAGGATTGACCAAGTAGTTCAGGCCTCGTATAGCCCTCAAAAGTTTCAGCACTTCTCATTATATTATGTTATATAGACGATACCAAGTTACCAACAGTACTTATATATTAAAGGTTGAATATAAACTGTGTACATACAGTTAAGGAATTGAAAAGAAAATAGAGAGCATACACAAGGTTCCTCAAACGCTTCAATAGCTTAGCAGTTATATCCTGCTTTGTGGCCTGGCTTATGCTATCAAATCTTCCAGTAACTTGTGTTGAAAAAGCATTAAGCTACGCGCAGCAGCAAAAACATTACAAACACAATAGTATGATACAATTCTTAGATAAACAGCTACTAAAATGATGAACTAAAAATGTCATTGCTTACTAGTTCGCGCATCCAGTTAACTGCATAATAGAGTGAGACGCACACAACTTGCTTTTGCTTCCCTGTTAGTGACTGCCAGGCAGCTCTATTAAAGTACTTCAAGGCAGCCAAAACAGATGTCAGCACACAGATCATGTCAAGCAGTCTTGACAGGCTAAACCAATACAGAACTAAATCATTTACAAAAAAAGTACCCATCAAAAGATACACTAGAATATAGCTATATCTTAATATTTTGTACGTGGCATGTATGCAGAAAGGCAATGTTTCTCTAAAGTTATGTAGGAGGGTAGTGAAGGTTTAAGCAACAAAAGAAACTCAATTAAACAGATTATACACATTTATTCATTCAATTCTTCTGGCATAAAATATTATTTATGAAAATAAGATGACATGAAAGTTTTAATAGAAGACCCCTCCCTGTAATTTGAAAAGAAAATACAGCTGCAAATATAATTAACATCGGGTACCAATCTGAGCAGAGATCAGAGGAAAATAATCTAATTTGAGTATGTCACGTTGAAGTACATGAACAAATTAAAGGAGTTAGAAAATGCATTGTACTCAGTCTCACCTTAGCCGAAGGAAGGTGTACAGGGCAGCCAAGCAGTGCATCAATTCCTCCAAGAGATCCTTGATTTGTCAATCTCTCAATCTTATAATCAACAATAACTAAGTATTAGTTCCATTAATTGAGAATTTTCAGTGTCCACAGGATTATGCACTTACAGCAGATAGTAAAAGAAAGTAAGCTGGAAGAATTTGCAAAGAAGTTGTCCTGTACACAACAAAATTTTCAACTTTAGTCGTTGCAAACAGCAAATATCTAGCAAAGTTTAAACAGGCAGTTCAGTAAGAATGAGCATGGGCAAGTCAAATTACTGCAGTGACGAGGAAGCCAAGTGTAATATGTTCAGACAAATAGGAGATATATTGCCATCCAAGTTCATCCATAGTTCCCCTGCAAATATAAGTAGAAGTAGTTGATTGTAGCCCAAATTGATTTCTATAATAGCATCAAGAACATAAAAAGTAGGATTATGAATCATATCAGTAAATTCACCTTCTAAACCACAGTACGTGTCCTTAACAGTCAGCTGCCCTCCTTCAAGGTCAGATAGGAACGTAGATTCAAACTCTCCCACATGTTTGCCAATCCTAGCATATACACGCATTATTCCTGAGTACAGCTAAAATTTTCCACTGGCATCATCCTTAGTGGAAAGCTTAATAATAACAGTTTCAGGTGGTTGAAACTCACCATTCCATAACTGCTGGCTGGAGAGTTCTATATTCTAGCATTGCAGTCAGTTCATCATAAAACAGGATCAGTGGTAAAGGAAACTTTTTGCAACAGTCCAGAGACATTTTCAAGAGTTCCAAAGCCTCCTCACAATTTGATTTCTGTAGAGAGTGTTTAAAAATGGTAGCTAAGACGTAAACAAGTTTATGTATTGTTTCAATGGACATCATAAGTTTATGTATCTCATAACTGAATCTTCTAGAAGTTCCAGAAGGATTTCGAATAAGATATAGATTACAATTTACAGTTCAACTGTTTTAGCTTTCAAAAATGCGAGAATCTTTTTTGTCATTCAAAAGACTAATTTATACCAAGCACAATCTTCAATTAAAACAAACATGAAAACTTTGAAATATTGTCTTTTTTTTTTTTTTGCACAAGCATGTTAAGTATAATTGACAAACCCATGCATGCATAGCAGGGCGAGTTATAAAATATTTTTATTGCTCCCAACTCCCAAGCCCTACCAACATGGAAGATCTACAATTGAAAAGATTCCGTCACAAACCTGAGAAGGGGATGGACAGGTAACATTATTCACATCTCCTATGCACGATACTATCTTTAGCGTGCCAATTAGACCCATCTTCTTGTACTTCATATCTGGATGGCTTACCTGCCCAATAGAAAAGGATGTAAAAAATAAATAATATTATATATAAACAAAAGAGCAAAAAGTGAGACACAAAGTTCAGTAGATATGATCAGAACATCAATGTTAGAAATTCTTCAGATCAAAAGGGCAGTCAATGATTTATAATACCTGCTTCCGTACTATCATTAAAAGTTCGTTTGCAATAGAGGATCCAAAAGAATCTGCACAAGATCTTGCTGAAAGTGCCAGGTGGCTGAACATGTCATAGACCTGCATCATGGGAAAAACTGAATGAAAGGGAGATGCCACACTTAGGTTTTAACGCCTACAATAATATAGAAACAGAGATGACCTACCTTGTGAAGATCTTCAACACTAAACCCTTCCAGGTAATCCAAGACACCTGCGCAAATGCACTAATAACCCATAAATAAATTTACTACTAAGAGAACATGAATGAAACGACTAAAATACCGTTTATATTAGAAGAAAGTGGAATCAATTCTTGTGCATGTTTGGAGGCCAGTAAAGCCATGGTGTCCAAAGCCGAACCCACTTCAAAACTAACACCTGAGCCCATATGAGTAACTAATGCCCCAAGCACCTATATAAAAATGCACATCTAATAGTTACCACAATACATGGTTTCTTAACAGCCACATGAGAGATGACATTTTTTTAAATAAAAAAAAAAAATGGAAAACTTACTTCCTGTCTTGAATAGGTATCAGCAAATTCCTGAAACAAAGATATGTATATGTGCATTCCAAACTCCCTTACTTTTAATTCTTTGCATGCCAGTAAGAACTCCGTCAAAGAGAGAAATGAAGGGAAATACTCCTGACAAAAAGTAACGGTAAAAAATTAAGCGGTAAATATCACTTACATGCAGTAAATAATTTATTCAGATAAAAGTATTCCATCCGCACAACAGTTGTCATACACCATACCTGAGTCAATTCTTTGTTTCCACAAATACAATGATCAAACATTTCTTCCTGAATACATTCTTCAATGATCTTTTTCTTAAATATCTTTTCAATAGTCTTCTGCAGAGACTGACCATTCATGTATATGAGCATAAGCAACCATATGTCAATGATTTTGTGATCTTGAGGTTTGTCAAGCCTATTCAATTCTTTCAAAATTTCCTGGCAAAGCATCTACAGAAAAATCAAGTTAAATAAGCATATAAATAATTGAGCAAAAATCAATTAAGAACATACATTCTTAAATCGAAGACTTGATCTCAATGCATCAAGAATGGAGGCCTCTGTGTTATCTGCAGGTGCCTTTCCTTTGAGTTTATTATGTTGCACTGCACGAGAATTTGACATTCCAACAAATTTCAACTGTTGACGGATTTGTGAGATTATTCTCCGAACATTGGCTGGTGTTGCTGAAAGCAGTAAAAATCTAAGAAGATATGACACGTGCTCTGCATCAATTGTCCTAATACATGACAATGCTATGGTAATGACCTTCACATAAAACAAAGGAATTAAATTTAGATATAAATGATATAGAATGTACCATCTTTTCACTGCTTACTTAGGAAAAGAAGGGAAAAAAATCAGAATTTCACATTGGCTGTTGAAATTACTTACAGTAACAGTAAATGAAAACTCAATTCAGTTAAGATAAGCAGCAGTTTTAGGCTTAGTTGCATACAGAAATAAATGAAGTGCCAAACATTTTCAGCATCAAAGATACACAGGTCACAACTAAAACAGGAGAAGAAATGTAATCAAGCTTAAGCCCAAATTATGTTTATTTGAGACCTCAGGAAAGAGAAGGTTCAACAGTTGGCACTTAATATATTACCTACAAGGAATAGCTACATAAATTCTAATATTCTTAAATGATTGGACTTTTTAATATTCTTAATTGATCTCAGCAACCAAACATATGGTAGATTAAAAACAAAAATAAAAACCTGCTCTTGTAACTGCTCGTCCAAATAAAGGTTTGAAAAAGAGTCGAGCACTGGCACAATAATAGCTGAATCCTCTTGAAGCATTTGCTCTAAAGAATCAACCACAGTCTTATTATTTTGATCACCAATTATCTCAGGGAGCGACCCAATGATCTCTTTCTTTAAATGCATAGGGCAGATAGACAGGACTTGCATCAGTTTATCAGTGAAGACATTAGGATTAACAATGAAATCAAGCCACCGAAAATGGTTAATAATAAGCCTAGCAACATCATTTTCAAGTGGCAATGATGTTCCAGAGAATTCCGAATTCATATCAAAATACTCAGGTAGCTTCTCTAGAAGCAGATTCTGAATGTCCAGTTGGATGGGAGGAACCAGCAGAAGATGCCGAACTAAGCTATCACTTCTGATTGAACTTAGACCATCACGATTAGATGCTGTCAGAACCCTAAAAGAGTAAAAGAAGTCCATTGTAATATCAGTTTTCATAGGAAACGAATAAGCCTCAAAACATTCAGTACAGTTCATTTCCGAAGTCATAGCAGCAGCCAAACAGAAGTTAAATATCCCCAAATTAAGCACTTAACATACAAAAAAGTGAAGTTCCATTAACTAATAAATTCAGCAGGACAAGTAATTTACGAACAAATAGACTGATAGAATGAGAGTGAGCTAAAGATAAATAAGAGAACAAGCAATATTCAACCTTTAGTTTTTATTTTCATTGTTTGTCTACATTTTCTCAGCAACCAAACAAAGCATCAAAGAACCAAATTTACCAAAATTAAGACAACTAAAGCCACAGATAAACACATTTTCTTATCAATTAACAAAAGCACGGAAAATATATACTAAATAAACCTAAAATGTACTCAATTTCTTTTCCCTTTCCACAGTTTTCTAGTAGTAAGATAAGAAACTGAGCCAAATTAAAAATACACTGACCGGAGGAGGTTTTGAGTAGAATCAATGTAAGAAGAGAAGCCAGAGAGAAAATCGGAGCGGAATGTTGAGGCGGCAACGGCGGCGGTGCTGTCGTGACCGGAAAAGAGGCGATGGAGATGACGACGGAGCTTGAGTGGATCCGATGGGAGGCAAGGTGGACCAGAGGGGTTGAGAAGAGTGCAACCTGCGTCGGCTAAAATCGACACCAGCTTCTCTAATTTTGCTTCGTCATTTGATTGAGACGGCGGTTGCGGTTGCGGCTGCGGCTGGGGTAGTTCGGCGGCGGCAACAGTGTCGGTGGTTGCAGGTTTAGGGATTTTGGGAGGAAACGGAGGGACAAAAGAGGAGGAGGATGGGCGTTTCCGGGAGGAGAGCTTGTTGCGAAGGAGCACCATCGGAGCTTCTGCTTCAGCCACGCATGTGAGAGGTAAAGGAGATGCAAGACGGTGCTTTGTGCATCTCTGGCACTGGAAGTTCGCCGAGAAAAGGCGCGAAATTTGCATAAAACCCAAGATCTAAGTGACGACATGTCGTTTTGCCTGAGTAGTAGATTTTACTATTTTAGTGAGATCATGCGTCATGTCAGTGTCTTTTTTTTTTTGGTTAAATACTTATAGTCAAGAATGGTCGCGGGGCGGGTATGGGGCGGGGAGTGTCAATTCCATTTCCGTCCCCGCATAAAAAAATTATCTCCGTCCTCATCCTCATCTCCACATGGAGAGTGATATTTATCTTCATTTCCGTCCCCATCCCCATCGGGTTTTACCCATGGGAAAAATAAAATTTCCATGAAGTATAAAGTACAGATGTAAACTTTTTAAAATATTAAAATTTTCACTTCACA
>JAYMTK010004735.1:0-10842 GCA_036897405.1 Pelargonium myrrhifolium | reverse complement strand
GCGCTTGTTTTGTCTCGTGCTTGTAGCCTATTTGTGTTGCCTCCCGACTTCCTCCCAGCAGTTTAAGCTTTTGGGTTGTAGTAACACAACAGTTCAATGAGGCATATATTGAACTTTGTGCAACTTTAACTTGAGATGGTTAGGGAAGAGGTTAACTACTTTTTTGCCAAGAAAAGGGTTATTCATACATCTTTTTTAATAATAAAAATATAGGAAACTTGAAGTTTTATTGTGCTCGTGCTAATTTTCTTTTACAGTTGCAAGTGCCTAGTAAAGCCCCATGAGTTGTCATTGTGATTTGGCTGGGTTGAAGGACTTCTTTTGGCCCTGCACATCTGTGTCTTAAGTTTCTAATTTATTATAATTGACTCATTGATTATCTCCATCAATGATTCTTAGTTTCTAATTGGTTGCTGATAATCAAAATTTTGGATTAGGGGTGACATTTTGGGCGATATGAATAATACTTGGAAAAAAGTTTAACTAATTATCAATTAATTGACCGCAAAGCCTAACAAGTTATTCTGCTAGATAATTTTGTAGGCAAATTTAAATTATTTTGCTAGGCAAATCCCCTAAACTAATCAGCTCACAATAGTTACATTTCTGGTGGGTTCCAAATTACGGTATCTTGGAATGCTTAGATAAAAAAGAAAACAGGAACTAAATTATTTAATTTTTTTAATTGACGTTAAACCATCTAATGAATAATAGTGAAGGAGATCTCTTTCCCTTGCATAAACTGTTCTTGGGAAACTTTCCTTCATTACGGGATGATGAAACACATGTTGGTTAGCCCTTTCTAAATGCATATCAAATAAGTCTTACAGAATAATATGCATCAATAGAACTCCTGTGCTGAATGAAAAATAGTGAAACTGTATGAAGAATAGTTGGCGAGCCTCCAAATTTTAGAATCACATTACCATATAGTTTGAGCTCTGGATCTTAATGTATGTTGATGTTGTCGTAAGCTTGTGGAATGCATGGATGATTTTTTCCCTATGCATATAATGCAGTTTTACTACTGATCTATTGATACTTTGGGTCTGTGAATCAACAATTTTATGTTTCAGTTTCTGCTGTTTTGGTGACTTTCATCTGTTTTAGTAAATAAGAGCAGTTCATTATACTCGGATGAGAATTTTTTTTTTCCCTCTCTTTGCTGACTTATAACTCGGGAAACAAGATACACCAAGGAATAGTGATATATAATAATTCCTTGGGAAGTTACCATCATGCATTAATGAGACTGAGTCAATTTTCTGGACTGCTTTATGTTAGAAAATACAATTGTTGTCTTACCCATTTTGTAGAAAATATGCTGAATGTGTTGTGTTAGACTGTTTGCCGTCTTACAATTTTCATATGCTGGCCCTTATCCTGAAGAGAGTAGTTCAGTATGTAACATGAGTACAAAATATTAGATACAAACAACCATGAATCTTGAAGACATGCCAGCATAATTTGGTTGGCATGGCCTTAACAAAACTTGAAAGGAGATGGGCATTTTATTACTCTATAGTTGCTAGCTTCTATGGATTTGTATAGTCGAGTTTGTTTATATTTGAACTGGGGCATGATAATTTGGCTCATGTTGATGGTAACATTCTTTCCTATAGTTAGATGTCAAAATTGAATGTTGATTGCTCTGATATATTTGTTTTATGGGTTTATTTTCTGTGTTAATTATTATACGCTCCATTTAATTAGTATTTTTGGGTTCTGGGTTATTATCTGGGCATAATACTCACCTTATATTTATGATGCCTTACTTCTGAAAGCATGCGACTCTCTTGATGATTTCAAACAAATATAGTCAAATTTCTTCTCTTTTTACAAGCATAAGTTGAACTTGCATGGAGTTTTAGAATTGTAAGATTACATCTGATCAACCAGTCACTCTAATCAATGCACATGAAGTTTACTGATGATTCATGTGTGAATAACTGATGATACAATTTGGTAAATCATTCATGTTACTGGGAACATTATTCCATGACTCAGTATGATATGCAACTAACTCGTATGTGTTCACTATTACAGGTGCATGGGTAATGAGAAGTATGATTACAGTCTGATTGGGGTAGTGGAGCATTCAGGGACCATGAGAGGGGGTCATTATGTTGCTTACGTAAAGGGAGGTGAAAAAAACAAAGGGAAGGCCGAGAACGAAAATGGAGGTTGCGTTTGGTATCATGCCAGTGATGTCTATGTTCGTCAGGTTTCACTGGAAGAGGTTCTTGGGTGTGAGGCCTACATCTTATTCTATGAACGCAATTGAGATCAAGTTAGTTTCACTTTTACATTTACATTTTGATATTTCAGAAACTTGGGGGTGAACTGAGCACCCTTTAGGGAGAGATAGAAAACCAAGGTGAGATGAGTGTACAACCAAAATTACCATAATTTTTATACCCAATTTTTTTGATGTGTAATGACTCGCAAGATATGTATATGTGTAATTTTCTCATGAATGAGCACATGTTAGATGCTTGGTGGAAAATTTCATCAGATATGTTACTCTTGTAATGAATGCACTGACTACTGCAATTCCAAGATTTCATTGTTTTCCCTGTCTTCTGGCACAACACCAACTACTATTTGTAGTGCTTTGATGGCTGAGATTTGGTTTATTTGAGACAGGAATAAAATTGAGAATTTAACTTGGCCAATAAGTGGCCATGATAATGCTGCATTTTTGTATTCAGAGTAATAAAATTTCTATTTGTTACAAAAGTTTAATGTTCAAATAGTGGCTGTGGATGATTTGTACAAAGGACAAATATGGTGATTTCTTTTCCTTGTGTTTTCATGGATGATGATCACACAACTGAAAGAGCATATTTACAAACCTGGTATACTACTGAAATTAAATGTGGTGCCCCTACAAACACTAGTAGGGCAAGTGATTGATTTCAATTGGTCCTTCGAGGTCTCAAGTTCGAGCCTCGTTGTTTGTATGCTTGCTGTTCAAAAAGTGAAATATGGTGTTTGTATACGTTCAAGTGTAAAATAGGGTTTTAGCTACCAATGACACAACCAAGTAACTAACTGAGAAAGGTGTGTAATTAAGCTCCATCACTCCACTGCCTGAAGTCCGGGAGCTAGCAACACTACCTGAAGTATGAGAATGATATAAAAAAAATGGTTAATTCCTTTTCTTGTGGTGCCTTTGTTTTTGAGAGTTTTCTTTGTATGTACTTTTTTCTTTGTTTCTGAAGTTAACCATAAAAATCATAAGTTTCGAAGACAAATAACAATATGAACGTGACGTCTGAGCGCCACCTAAGCTCTATCGTCAAAATCGGAGGTTTTGGTCAGATGCAAAGTCATTTTTCAAGTTTGGGAGGTAAAAGCTTTCTTGGAGCTATGGTTGGAAGTTTCTCCGAAACTTTGAGACCTCAAAAGCTTTCTCTTAAATGAGATACTATCAAGAGTCTTGTGACGTCGACAAATTTGATACCCTTATATGATCTCTAACAAATAACTCCCTCGAATGGCCCAAGGTGCGCACTTTTAGTTCTCCTGAATGAAGGTCTCCTCTATATGTTCTGCAAAAGTCCCTACATATGCAAAAGCCCCCACATCTCTGACCAATCGATATCTCTCACATCCGACTTTTTCATAATGTCTTAGAGTGCTTCTCCAAGTTTCATTCAAGGTCTTCGCCTCGCCGAGCTACCATCGAGGCTCCCCGACTCACTGAGATGCTATCACAACACTTCATGCACATCGAGCACTAGGACAAAAACCGATCTGGTAGAGCCTTCTAGAGGCTAGCTCGACAATCCTCGTGTCCCATAGTTAGAGGTCACCCTGGAACTTTCAAACTCACATGACACATGTTGACACGTGGCACAAAATGGTGAGTGTTGAGAGAGGGAGAAAGAGAGGTCATTTATTGCATTCTCTCTCTTCTATCTCTCTCTAGGATACTATCTAGATTTTTGTGATTTTCGACCGAGATCTCTTTGGATCACATTTCCAAAACTCTGAAACCAAAACACAAGTGGATTTGGACTCTGAAACGAATACTTAGAAATTTACTTGACACGTGGACAAGATGACAAACATTCTACTGTGCTCAAATCGGCCAAATCAAAGCAGATGCATCAGTTGTCTTATGAAGTTCGTACTTCTCTCGAAAAAAATTCTTGTTAAGTAAAATAGTTATAGAGATACATTTATCAGACGATCATATTTCTTGAGATGCATCCGCAATTACCCCAAAAAATAATAATAATAAATGAATAAATAAAACCCAAAGTTCGAACTTGGGTGGTCAACTCATGTCTATACAAATATACTTGAAAAAATATATAAATAAATAGAAAATCCCGTTTGGTAGGTTATATAGCCAAAACCCGGTTCAAATCCACATCTGGTCGAACTGATACCGTTATTTTCATTTCCCCTTTGCGTTGTGTTCTGTTCTCTCCTGCTTTTGCGGGAAACAAACTCTGTGTTTCTTGTAGAAGAAATTCCTTTCCGTTGTTTGGTTGGATCAGTCGGAGATCTGGTCCTTCTCAGGCAGATCTTTCCGATAAACTATTTTCCTTCTTGATCCAATCAACACACCCTTCTACGTATCATCATTTCGGTGTAGGGGAAAAAACCCAAAATCTCAAAAAATGAATATATTCAGGTTAGCTGGGGATATGACCCATTTGGCCAGCGTTCTGGTTTTGCTTCTCAAGATCCACACCATCAAATCTTGTGCTGGTACTTACCCATTTCCACTTTAATTTTTTTCTATTTACTGTACTGAACTGTATATATGTGAATCTAGAATTGGGTTGCTTCCCGTTTGAGCTTTTTGGATTGTTTCGTTGGTGAAAATCTGAGGAAGGAGAAAATAGGAGGTGGGATATTGGTTTGCAAAAGGCTTGAATTAGGTTCATCTGAATGGGATTTTTTTCCCATTCAGTGGGTAATGATAGGTTTGATGTTTATTAATTTGTTCTACAATTTTATAAACCAATTAGAGCTTGAATAGTTATTATTTGAAGTTGTGGGCAGAGTATGGAAACAAATGTGGAATTATTGCATAATGATGTCAGAGAAGTCTTTTGTGGTTACTCTTTGGTTATGATTTCAAGAAATCACTTAAATTTTGATAGCTTTGTTGACAACTGATGTGTGAATATTTTGTCTTGTGAAGTTTAGTTTTTGTAATGGATAATAGTGTCAACATCCTAACTTCCATTTGGGAAAAAGAACAAGTAGTATATCTGTAGCTGACTTATGTAGTGCATATTGAGAGATTATGAGGGAATGCTTTGTATAGATTTAGACAGGAGGGCAGTTTAGTAATTGATATTTTCTCCTTAGTGTCAGTTATTTTCCCTGAAAGGAGTAGTGGCAGGTCTAAGTGAACATGGAAAGAAGTAATAAGAAAAGATATGATAATGCGTGACATAATGGAGGAGGTAACATTTGGTAGGACGGAGAGGATGAGAAGAATTCAAGTGAAGATCCCTATGAATTTTGTGAAAGGATTCATGTAGCCGGCCCCAACTTTGTTTGATAATGGCTTGGTTGTTATAGTTGTTATTATTTTTTGCTTTGGGGTATGCATATTGCATAGTGCATACAGCAACATGTTTTGCTTAGTTCTCGAAGGCAGTAGATGGGGTTCACTAGAACAGGAAACTTTTCAATCTTGCATTTGTTTGCTAGGTATATAAAAGAGCTCTACCTTTTATGTATTTGCGATGGGCGTATCTGTGTAGGTATTTACATAGTACCTAATTGTTTTATATTACAATCACAATGTGTTTCAAGACCTGGTCTACATTTTTTTAGTTGTTTGGAATTCAAATAAGTTATTCTCAGACTTTGATATTGTTTTTTGTAAAATTTAGTGGCATATTTAAGTGTATCCATACATTCGCACACATAATTATTTTGAACTTTACTATAATCTGTCCTATTGTTTTTCATCCCAATCTTGATGTATATGGTAAAGTTTTGTTTACTCTATAAGTTATCTTATGGATTTTCTTCTGTCATTAGCTGTCTTAGGACTGCTGCATACTATGGTATTTGACTTCATATATGTATGCAGGTGTTTCTTTGAAGACTCAAGAACTCTATGCTCTTGTCTTCGCCTGTCGCTACTTGGATATATTCACTAATTTTATCTCAGTTTACAATACTGTAATGAAGTTAATATTTTTGGGAAGCTCTTTCTCAATCGTTTGGTACATACGACGCCACAAGATTGTTCGTAGATCTTATGATAAGGACCAGGACACCTTTCGCCATATCTTTCTAGTAATCCCTTGCGTGCTTTTGGCTCTGGTCATACATGAGAGTTTTACCTTCAAAGAGGTACAATTGTATTTCTATTTGATTGGTTATGATTACTTAGCTATTGATTGTTTCATTCTAGTTCATCTGTTTGTAAATATTCAGTAGCTGTGGATGGTCATATTGATATTTCAACGTAAAGAGACAACAATGAAATTTGTATTTTAACCATACTTTGACCTTTTCCGGTACTCGTAGGTTTCTATTTTCTAACGAACATGTTTGAACAGGTTATGTGGACATTTTCCTTGTACTTAGAAGCTGTTGCCATACTTCCTCAGCTTGTACTGTTACAAAGGACAAGAAACATTGACAACTTGACAGGACAATATATCCTTCTACTTGGGTATTCTTTCTGTTCCTATATTCTTGTTTTGATTTTGATTCAGCCATTGTTAAATAAAAGTTATGTTTATTTATTTGTATGTTTCATGTTAATAGTTCTCATAATTTATATTGAAACATATGTTAAATTCATCAATGTAGTTTTGGGATTAGGAATTCAACTTGATGTCTCCTTTTCCCCTGATTTTGTTTTGTGCATTAATGCTTGTCATCTTCATATTCTTGCAAAATAGTTTCTCGTTCTCAATTTCTAGATTAGGTTATGTCACGATGGAAAAAAACAGCTTAATTTTGGGAAATTGTACACAAAGATGAAAATGTCTAGGTTTAGCTAAAGAGAAGGCAGAAAGCTAGCATCAGAAAATCATTTATGAATTGCAATATATTAAAAGATTATTAATATGAAGGTCACTATTTTCACGAGAAGGGTAACCATTTGTTGGAGATAAAACTAATAAGGATTGGACCAAAAGAATAAACTTAAAGATGAGCTTTTCTCTCATATGGTAGAGAAGGTAGATAGTTGGAGCCAGGTCGGATTTACAACTTTTTGCTCTCATTTGATGACTAGAAAACATAAACATGCAAGAGAATTAGCAGTGATTCTGTGATTTTTTTCTTGTCCTTCTGAGCCCTTTGAACATATAATGTCTTTGAAAAATTGTGTCAATGCATATCTTCTATAAACTATACAACTTTCATCTATTTTCAAGAAAATCTGAGAATTGTAGCTTCTTTTTTTCCTCCCTGTATGAGTTTGTTATTGGAACTAATCCCAAGCATGCTAGGGCTCAAAAGGTGAAGAAATTTGTAAGCTAATCCAATGCAATCTGCAGTTGATTTACACCCTTTTAGGATTTCATGTGTTGTTCTCAACTAGGCCTTTTACTACCATGTTAGTAGGAACTTGGAGTTGGAAATGTTGGAGGAAAGAAAAAGAGCAAAAAAGTAGTTAGTGCTCAGTTTGGATCTCGGTAAATTTGGGAGATATGAAATTAAAGAAAAGAAGAAGAGAAACTTCCTTGCAATATTTCCTTCAACTTTTGCGAATCAAATAGTGCACTTCTTAGAAAAAATAGACTAACCTAATATTTTTACGACTTGGGTATATGTCAGGTATTGCTACGCTAGTGGTGATTATGCATCCATACATGTGCAAGTACTACTAAAATAAGTTCAGCATAAGCAATAGATCTTTTGAACGACTCAACTAAAAAACTTGTATTCCTTTAGCATGTGTCCTAAACAATATATTGTTAGCAAGAAATTGGATTGCTAAATTCTCAAAAGTATTATCATTATGGGACACTATTAATTTCTTTTCAAGTAGTATGATAAATTTCACCATTTGATTATCCAGCATTTTCTAGTTTCATTGTGTAGTTGGGAACCCTATCATTTCAGCTCCTATTGTTAGTTTGGGAACCCTGTTTATTCGAGATATGGTACCTGAGGTGGCATATTACTTGACTTGTACATTCCTCGTCTAGGTAACTTGTAGGTTGTGAGTATGAGATATAATTATGTGCTTGGCCATTCGTGCCTCATTACTAATGTTGCTAAATTACCTATTGCCTCTGGTGGAATGGAAGTGTTCAATCTAGTCCCACATCAATATTACCTGAAGACTAAGAACACTTTGTATACTCATTCAGGCAACCTAATATAATCAGCTTCATTACCGTGTGTTCTTACTGCTGTAGTACATCAACATGCAAAACATTTTCTTGTATTTTGTCCTCGATTGTGAATCTTCTACCTTCTCATAGATGCATACAGTTTGCATTGTAGGTTTTCTTACATTGAATTGTAGTTTCAGCTGTGCTGTTTCTTTCTAGATTCATCTTTTGTTTGAAGATTGGCTGCAGAATTATTGTAAGAGCAGTATGTTTACTGCTTTCAGTAGAATATATATCTGATCCCTAAACATTTTTTTTCTTGTACTGCATTTTTCATGTCAAACAAATTGAAATGTATGTTAAATTTATCATGTTTCTTTCCCTGCACCACACAGATTGACATTACTCTATACTGCATCCTTGTCTGAAATCAATTGTAGTTCAATTACTAATCTTGTAAACTACAAAAGGAAAAAAGAAGATGATAACCCCTGGAGATTTGTGATTTGTTACTCATTTTATATTGACTCACATCAATCTGCATGAGATCTATCTAGTTGCTCCATTGGTTTTGGGTTGCTACTTGGAGACAAATCTGGTGTATTTATCTTTCTTAACTTTGAAATGCAGTGCATACCGATCGCTGTACATACTTAACTGGATTTATCGCTACTTCACCGAGGAGCATTATGTGCATTGGATAAGTATGAACTTCTCCCCTTCTTAATTGCGCATCATCCATTCCAATTTATTCAATAGCATATCAATACAAATACCTTAATTCATTTAATGGATTATGTTGCTGCAGCTTGGATTTCTGGGCTGGTTCAGACATTGCTTTATGCTGATTTCTTCTACTACTACTTCCAGAGGTAAAACATTCATTCATTCATTCTTCTAAATTAAGAATCAACAATATATTGAGGAGTGCAAGCATAAGTTAGTAATTGCTTATTAAAATGATATGCAGCTGGAAGAACAATTCAAAACTCCAGTTACCAGCTTGAGGAAACAAGTGCTCAATATGACTAGAGGTGCTTAATTGGCATGTTGGTCTTATTTTCTTCCCTGGCCTGGCCAGGCCTGGCTCATATCATTTCATATACTTCCTTTTAAAGTCTGAAGCACAGTGTCATCTTTTTTTCTGATCAACTGAACTGGGGTTAACATCCCAAAATACCATGTCTTTTGTAAGCATATGTGATTTTTAATGACAATGTCAGCATCAGGAAATGTAGTGCAGATTCCTTACATCAATATCATGGATGATATTTTGATTAAAATTTAGTACTGATGCATTGTATTCAAAACATCTATAGAATAAGCTGGTGGTGTTTTGAACTCCTTGGACTCAAAATTTGTGGCTCTCATCTCCTCTCATATTTTTCGGATTACACTGGTGTTGGCCAGGTCTCAATCATCAATGAAACTTATTTGAATTTGCTTGGACACAAAACTTGAGGATGATTCTTGCCAAAGATGTTTTCTTGGTTACAAGCTGACACTTCATTTCTTCTTGTATTCCAACATGTTTACCGGCCGTGCTAAAAATAGCCTAAGTTGATGATAGATAAACAAAATAATGTTTATCAGAGCACGTCAGTTAATATAATTTTAGTAGTATGATATGCAAGGATGGACCTGTTTCACTGAGCATAATAGTTAAGGTATAAGATCAAGAACAACATTCAAAAGTGGCAGTGGCACCAGGTAGTTGCTTCTGATGAAAGGTTCAGCAATAAGATTAAAGAAATGTCTATCTATCCGTAACTACTAAACATTTCTACCTGCTGCACTCTCAAAACCACCACCAAAAGTGTGAAAAAGGACATCGATTTCATCACCATCCTTCATGCCAAGCTGCGCACCAAATTACAGTAGTTGGAGTTAAAAATCACCTCAAACTTCAACAATATGTAACAATGCCGTCATACAAGTGCAATTATAGAATGCAAGAAGATTTTAATTCAGCTTCAACAATTAACATGACGACGCTTCACTTTGGGTTATCTACTTTCTAATAAAAGTTGTCCAACCGACTAAAAAGTCAAACCATATAACCTCACATCCAAGTTTCATAGATTAGGTTCATTTTCCCACTCAAAAGCTTATGTTACACAGAGTGTCATTACTAGTTTCAAAACGTCATAAAATTTGTTCCCATGTTCCAAAAACGAAATGTCTAGGGAAGATGATTAGAAGCTTACCTTTTCTGGTGTATCTCTCTTTTTAATGCGATAGCCTTCATAAAGGAACTGCAATGTATCAGAGTCCAACTGTTTTCGCTTACAATAATCATCCATCAACTTTTGCAGCTTGTAACAACGACTGAAGCGGTAGTGCAATGTATTATCCTATATTCAGTCGTACAAGAAAGATGAGAAAATGTAACTTATTATTGCTGCAATTAATCAGTTAATATGAAATCACATGCATCATAAGCAAATCAATGTGATGGTTTATATGTAGCTGAATCATAACAATCAATTTTACAAAAAAAAAAAAACCAAATTAAAAGTTACTAAAAAAGGAAATTACCATAACTTTTATACAAAAATTCATA
>JAYMTK010004734.1:0-10844 GCA_036897405.1 Pelargonium myrrhifolium | reverse complement strand
GTGATGACACCTCATTTAAAATCATGAATCCGGACGGGTCGCTCCGCTCCCACAAATTCACTTGGGTGGGTATAAGTAATTTTAAATGAGATGTTATCACCTCTTTGGCTTTATTAAGTTGCAACTAATATAACTTTGTATTAGTCAACTGATATACATTTTACCCTAAATATATATATATATATATATTCATATATACATATATATATATGTGTGTGTGTTGCGTCTGTCTAAAATTGGTCAACGCGGGCGCATTAGGAATCGTTTGTCTTCTTGTACATTGTGTAAGGGCACTGTATATATCCAAGTCCAAATGTCTAAATCCAATTGTCCAATATCCAAGTCTTAACTCTCCAATCCAAACTTAGAGAACCAAAATGTGCTCGTCTCTAACATGTGTCCTGCAAAGCAACACACCAAAGAACGATGACCTCTAGAGTGGTTTCAAGACACCGCCTCAAACGTAAGAGTAAGATCTCTACCAGAATCGGAAGGAAGTTAGAGAGCTTTTCTAGAGAGAGCTAGTGAGAGAGTAATAATTGAGAAAATGGAATCCATCTCTCTTACTATGAGATGAGTATTTATAGTAACCTAATTTACTTACTACCACGTGTCACCACATGATTGGTTGCTAGATGCATGGAGGCCCATTTTGGGCCCATTTGTGCTTTGTCCCCCCCACCCCCCCCAAATGCGTTACTCGAGCGCCTTAGGATGTGACATGTGCATTACTCGAGCGCCTTAGGATGTGACATGAGGCCCAGCATGCGCCTTGAGTGACGGGACGACTCGTTGGAGCCCTTAGGATCCTCTACCGCGCACAATAGCGTTCTTAAGTCCCAAGAGCGTAAGATGATGATGATGTGACATGCTTGTAGTGCCTTGAAGGTAATCCGACGAGGCGGAGATCTTGCTAGGATCCTTAGTATACCATGTGGTGTCGCAACGCTCAGACTGGAGCTTAGTGATTTGCAAGGTCCCCGGAGGAAGCGGGGAGAGGTGTGTGTACTCCTTGGTGCCTTGGGTATATGAAAGAGATCTTTATAGGCAAAAAAATTGGTGGGTGTAAGAGCCCTTGGGGTTTGGAGGATTCCAAGATGGGAGTAGAAATCCTTGGTGGTCGTATAGGAGTTGGTGGCCTGAAGAGCTCAAGATGACCTGAGCAGCCCAAGGTTGGTGCATCCACGCCTCATTCTTGTGACCTCTTTCTTCTTGCCATGATCTGGTTCCTTCTTCCATCCTAAGCCGACATATTAACACAGTGAAACATTCAGATATTTTCCAACTATTTACATCTTTACTGAAATATTTAACTTAACTTACATTTCTTACATATGAGTGATCCTTGGTACGTATGTATATATATAATGGTGCACACAATTTTAATTGATTCTTTTTCTATAGGCAATTCCTGACGTTGCGACACTACTTTTGATTTTTGGTTTGGGTGCGTATGTGTGGTTTTACATTTTAGCTTATTGGTCAGAAGAGTGTGTAATGCAGTAACAACTTGCAAGGATGGTGTAGGAAAAGGAGTTTGGGGTAGTTGTTCTCACTGATTTTTTTATTTTATTTTATTTAAAATTTACCATACATATTTATTGTTTTTCATGTTTTTCATTTTATCTCTACTATTTTTTTTTTTAACTTTCCCCCATTGAAATGTTAATGTTTTGACAAAATGTCCCATTAATTTAAAATTATTTTTATTGCCTTATAAATTTGTCTCCGCCAAGTCTGATTTGTATGACCTTGCCCTTACTCTAACAAATTGTTTGGATCGACTTTCATGTTGACATGACTTCTATGTACACTTGTTTGCTTCGTGTTATTCAAAAATTCATTTTTACATTTTTTTTTTTGGATAGGATCAATAACAAAATATAGATATTTTAAATTAATGTATGCCAATTGCAACAAGATTAAAATGAATAGTAGAAAGATCTTCAATAATTAAATTATTATGAATCAAATATTATTTGATTGTATATTAAATATCATTTTTATATTTATTATTTAGAGAAAGCAATATGAATCATCAAATAATTTTGTCACCCAAGTATAACTCATAGTAAGTATAAAGAGTACATTTGGCTTAAATATCTTGGTCACATATTCCTTATTGATGTAACATTTGTCTTAAATACTTTTTGTCTCTCATTCCTTACTAATATACAAATTATATATAGTAGCTAATCAACCAATTCGTAAGCAATCAACAATGACAATATATAATTTTGAATTAATTTGTTATGAAGTATTGGAATATATGTTGTTAAAGAAGAATATATAAATAACATGTGATAAGAAATATTAATTGGTGGGCTGCAATGCAACAAGTTGGTGTTGCTGATCTCTGTTGATCTTGCCTTTGAAATCACTAATTAATATACAGCTAGCTCAATCGGATACCCTACCTTAGCCTTACCTGTAAAGTCAACTCCCAACAGTACCTTGTGTTTTTCTCTTCATCAACTATTTTTTTATTTATAAATTAATTCTTTATAATGCATGAGGATACGTGAGACCTATTAATGCGGATCTACCATCCTTTGCGAATAAGGATGTCTGTCTTTTTCTCAATTCTCATGCAAATATAATATATATGCATGCATGCCATGCATGGCAATGTTCATGATTCATGCACATGTATACTATTGTATATATGTAGATGATGTGTAAGTGTTTGTTTGGGACCTCTACTTACCTCCTACAAAAGTGAATGTTTGTAGACATTGAACGACTAGAAGTTGTTTGGATGTTAGAGAATGGAAAAACAACTTTCAGTCAATGAGAGCTCACGGGAGGTATCACAAGAACTTTCTTCACGAGAGTGTGAAGACTTTTGCACTAGCTCCTGTAGCTAGGGCTATCCATTTTAGACCGGACCGGACCGGACCTAGACCGGACTCATCCGGTCCAGTCCTCGGTCCGGTCCTTCACCTTTCTTCTTCGGTTCGGTCCGGTCCAAATCCGACCAGACCCGGATCCGGACCGGTGTCTAATGAAATATATGGAATTTAAATTATATTTATTATTTATAATATATAAAAAAAAAACATCCTGGCCAAGACCGGTCCGGTCCACCGGGTTTTCGGTCCGGGCCGGGTTGAACCCGGTGTATGTCCGGTCCGAGTTAATGACCGTGAATTTTCCTCCGGATCGGACCGGGCCCGGGCCGTTCCGGGTCAAATGAACAACACTACCTGTAGCTACTGTAAAAATTTCACACCCAAAATTGTCCATGATTTGACAAAATTTATGAACAATTAAAATAGGGCAATCCAATCCAATGTTAAGATGTGATATTTTTTTTTAGTTATGTTAATAAGAAAAAAACACGACATGATTTACTTATAGTAGTTATGGGTCGACCTGAAATTTAGATATACATGTGTTTACTATATGTCATAAACCGTTTTAGTTTCATGATTGACATTCAGTTGATAGACTCTTACATTGACCTCAAATTTACACACACACATTTTTATTCTATGCGGTAGAGCGTTGTAATCTCACCGTCGACCTACAGTGGGTAAATCAAGAAGAAATATCGGTTGACCTTACTTTTATTTTTAATGCTTTGTATACTTTATAAAGTCTGTCGCGAAGACGATTAGTTAAGTCAACTAATTGCATATAAAATATAAACTTCTTTATGTTATATTTTGTATACTTAATATATATACCTAAAGACGGTTTAATAAATTCATAATTATACCCTTACTTTTATAGACAATTTCACCAAACAATTTAATTTTCGGAAAAAAAAATGGACCTCATTCTAGATTATAGTTTACCAAACAAATCTTCTTCTTTTTTACCTCCTTTCAGCTAGTTACATATATTTTATCGATAAGTCAAACGAGTCCTAAACTCGCCATCCAACCTCTCTCACTTGATGATGCTTTCAACTTTCAAGGAAGCTGCCTGTCTGTAGTCATAACTGCTCCCCTATTATATATTCTGATAGTTTTCTCTAAAAATATATTTATTAATATTCCTTTTTATATAGTTTATTATGAGAACAACTCAAGGAATGCTTGATGTATTCAAATTATTTATTAATCATTACATTCATTTGTTAATACGTTGGTTTCACATCAAAACGTAAGCCTAGTTCAACTGGAATATATATAATTGAAGCCTAACAAATATTTTGATCAAAGTTATATTTTGTCTCCTTTTCAGCCAAATTTTTCCGCCCCCACATGTGTGGAAAATTGGGTTGCTTCAACACTCAAGTTATAATGTAATAATACTACTTCTAGAGATCTCAAACATAAGCAGTAAAATTTTGTGTATAATAAGAATAATTTTGCTTTAAATAAAGATAGAGTTGGTGTCCTTAAGCAATCAAAGATTCCATGTTTCATTTAAACTGGTTCGTGATTCAGACGACCCGGTTCACAGTCCACCCAATTTCACAAAAATTCCTCATAACATTAAACTTCACTTTCCACCAATCACAATCAGCACACTTTACTATAAATACTCACTTGGATCTGAAGTACGATACATTTTTACTCTGAGTTACATTTCGTGGTACGACACATTTGTAGGACAGTTCGTGGTATGAACTGGTAAGAAGCATCTTCAATTACTACCAGGCGTTATCAACAAATTATTTAGACACCAATCTTAGTGGAAAAGATCACATCAGTCAGCTTATCCAAAAAAAAAAAAAAACCAACAATTATAGATCATACTTCACAGTTACAGTCCAAGTAATTGGTCCATTCCGTAGCAACAAGCATTTGGTAAGGGCTACATTTCCAGCAATATGAATGAAGTTAACAATAATAATATGAGAAATAACAAGTGAATCCAATGCCAAAATCCAAGTTTGATGTCATAAAAGTCTGGCTATTAGCGGTCATCACTCAAGTTTTGAAAGATGTTATGATATAACAAGAACGCAAGAGAGTAGAGGGACTATCAATTCCGTGAAGTCTGTCAAATAATGCATTGATTAGACCATGTAATTGTTTTATGAAAAAATCTCGTCCCAAAGGGCGAACCCACAACAGCAAGGATTTCAAATTGTGTTTCCCCAATTTATGAATCAATGGAGCAATGATTTTAAGAACATCCAGACTGCTATATCTGGAATTACAAAGAATTCAGCACCATGTAAACTGAGTTTACCAATAAAAAGTATTGAGAAATAGAAAATCTCATTTACCTAAAATGAGAGTCGCCTCAAAGTTGCAGGACTTCAAATGGCAGTCAAAAGATCCGGTGTTTAAGATGGAAATGAAAAGCTACATTGAAAGCCAGTCTTTCCATGGTCATAGTCAAATTGCTTCGCTATGTAGCAGTAGTTAACCTGACAACAGCATAGTTTATCAGTGAAGAATCTTGATGCCAGAAAGTCTCAAAAAGATGCCCGATATTGATTTCAGCAAATTGGCATGCAAGCATATAATATCTTTTCCCAATATAGGACAAGTCAGACAAACATCTATTATACCTAGTTCGCATTATTGGATATATAAACAAATAAGGAATAATCTCACCCTAGACATTCATTTAATTTGCTACTTTAGAGATTGATTACAAAGTCAAACTTTCACATTAAATGCTTGAAAAGTGATGGCAACACTGCGGGAAAATAGTTGTCTCGGAAGAATTACGACATAAATAGGCATTTTTTTATTAACTCAAATGATGACAGAAATGTAGTGTTGATGTCGATTTAAGATACTTCCTTTTCATGTTTCTTGTAAGTATTTCCTAATTTTATATTTATTAGTTTATGGTGTGTTTGGGAACCAACATTTCATTTGAAATGCTGGATTTGAGCCAAATGAGATGTTTGGGAACTCCAAGAATTTGGATTTGTATTTGAGTCAAATCCAATGACATTCAACACATGCTTAGAACATGGGATTTCAAATGACATCTTTTACCTTGTCATTTGAAATTCTATATTTTTCCAAACATTATATTTGTATTTGAAATACAATATTTCAAATCTAAAATTTCAAATGACGAATTTCAAATCAAATCCAAGTTCCCAAACGCAACCTTAGTTTATTTCCTAATTCTAATTTGTTATATTAATCTGATTTCCTATATATAAAAGGACTCCTCTTGTTTTTCTTAACATCGGTCAATACCACAAATCTATTACTCCAACAGAGAAAATTAAATTCTTCAAATAGCAATTGAAGCAATACAAATCTACACACATAAAGAGAAGGAACAGAGAAGAACCAACTTCATTTTAGGCCAAGTATATATATAGGCATTATTGTAAGAGAAGTAAAAAAATTCTTTAATGAACTTGACCCCAACACATATCCCTTCTTGATCTAAAATTCAGGCCAAAGTGTGCATTTACTGCTAAAGGTTTATTGAAAGCATGCAAGTATCAGAACAGATGAACTTTACCTCAAGGCGGAATGCATCCATGGGAACAACAATCCCAGCTCCTATAGAGCTTCGAAATGACTTGGAGAAGGTTTCAAAAGAGAATTTCCGGAACTCATTTTCGGTTAACTTGGCAAGGTTCCCAGCACATGCAAAAACATGTCCATGAACCCCCTTTTTGCTCAACCATCTTGAAGGAAGATTGAAAGACAAGTCCGCGAAAGCAGTGACCGCAAGGTCTCCTCCAAGGACATCCCTTTCATAATTGTCTGAACTCTCATCATTGGATTCACCTTTGGTTTCTCTTCTTGATTCAGTAGGGCCCAATCCCCTGGTCTTAAATCCCAACAACGCCATTGGGCCTCCCAAACTACAAACGGGAGAGGAATTGCCACCCAAGAAGAATTTCTCTGGTAGTGACAAAGGGGTGCTCAAACAATTACTTCCCCAAGGGAAAATAACACCACCAGAGACCCCAAAATTTAGTGCAGCATGACAAAATCCAAAAGGGATAGCACATCGAATATCGAAGTCCTGTTTTTAAGTATCAAAATAAAAGAAAGCTTCTCAGATAATGCAATGCATAGAAAAGGTGTGATTAGAATGAACATTAAGTAAAATTAAGTTAACTACAGCTAACAATCATAGACTGAAAATGATCAAGCAACTTACTTCTATCCATGAAATAGAGACCAATTAAATGATAGCCCCACCCCACCCCTTCACATGCACCCATTTCAAAAATCCTGCTTCTCAAAGTACACAACACAGCCCAAACTACATTTAAAGAACAAAACATACTACATCACATAACATGCCAAAAGTTGATTTCTTATAGCAATTAACTGGAATCACCACCAAGGTAAGAAAGGGGAGCCACATATAAACATTATGAAGTTCACACCTACAATTCAAACCAATAGCATAAATGCATTTGGATAAAAACAAGCAAAAGATATAGCCATAAGTATGCTCAAGCACAGCAGGAATACCTGGATTGAACAATAAAAATATCACCCTATGAAAAGTTCATTTATATAACATTATGTCATTATTACTAACCCATGAAAGTGTTGCTAAACAAAAAACTTAAACTTGCTGAACAAGGACATGGAAAACCAACAAAGCAAGAACAGAAAGTACTAACCTGGCGCAAAAAACGTATACTCCGAGGATCAGGTACAAGGCCACCAATTTGAGTGGAAGAAACAAAGGCATATCCTCGAGTTGGCCTTATTGGGGAATTCCTCCTATCAACTTTAAAGGTGTATTTCAAAGATGAGAGTAAACCATGCCCAAGCTGCCTCCTTACTGTCCTAGATGATACTCGCAATGGATCCATTAAGGTGCGCCATGCAAGATTGTATGATAAGTCGTGGCACCTGGTTGAAACCAAACCAAGAGAGAGGCCCATTGATCGCTCTTTGTAAGAAGAAAATTTTAGCCAATCTTGAGAGAGCAGATACAGTCTTGCCACCACAGGAGTTAGCAGTCCTTTGAATCTTGGCAAAGACACACCAAGACATACTTCTGATGTTCGATCCCAACCATATGCCAAAGAAGCATCCCACAGATCACCATGTCCAAACAAATTTTTATACCTGACGGTTCCTTCAACTGAAGAAGATCTAGCCTACAAAAGAATTGCACAAATTCAAAAACATATAAGAAGTATAATGTTCATGAATTCATACAAATTCAAGGAATCCTAGTCAGAGAGTAAAGAATATTGAGCAAGTTAACTTATATCAAAAGATTTCACCTTCCTCTTATATTGATGTGTGTGAAAGGAAGATTCCACTTCCAACATTGGACAACATAAAATCTTAACATATTAATGTTTCAAAGCTGCATACAGACATGAAATCACATGCTAGACGGTGTAACAATATATGGAAAACTAAGAGCATCAAGGAATGGTTAAGCATTTGGGTCCCTTTGGAAGTACTACACGGGCAACAAAAGCATTCAATCAGCATTCTTTCGGTTTGATCAAACGCAAGTTCAAGGTTATACAATGAGAATTAGCCCTTATAAAAAGCAAAGTGGATACTCCCTCCATACAAAAATGAGGGCACACTACACACATTCCCTTTTTGGTTAGTTAGTTAGTTAATTAAGCATGAACTACCGACAATATCCCTAAGAAATATAGTTAGAAACCCTTGAGTTTGGGACGGAGGGAGTGTTTATGAATCTTGTTTCACAGTCACAAAGCTGATAAAAGAAGTACTCCCTCCGTCAAAAAATGAATGTCCTTTTTCATTTTAAAAAAGTTAGTTATGAATGAACTACCTATAGTACCCCTATATTAAGTAGGTTAGTATCCCTTAAATTCATTACTCCCTCCGCCCCAAAATAATTGTCCATCTTCTATATAAAAAATGTCCCAAAATCACTATTTACTTTTTATTTTGTTTACTTAATTATGCATGAATTACCAACAATATCCTTAAAATGAATGAGTTAGAATCCCTTGAGCTTGTTTAAAGAAGATCACATGAGTGTATACGGGAAAAAACTAATTCTAACAGACTTATCCTTAATCTTCACAAAAATGGAAAGTGGACAATTATTTTGGGATGGAAGGCATACAACACATGGTTATGATGATACAAGAGGAAATGGACAACACTAACTAACTTCTCCTTAATTTTTCTCAAAATATAAATCAAGACACTCATTTTGGGATGAAGTGGTTAGACAGTAAGTATAGATGTCTATGTAGTATGTCAAAACAAAGTGATGCTTTGGACAAATGACCATAAAAACAACTGACAGACAGCTGATAATGGTTTGGCACATAATATTATAGACAGATTGTAAAACTTCTACATATCTGTACTGCTAAAAAACATCACCCTCCAAATGTAACAGATAAAATGTGACATGTCCGGCCAATTTTGTTAGAGACTTGCAAGGACCTAGAGTAGGATGGCCAACTAATTCAATGAATGGTCTCCCTAACTAATGAACATGACAACTGATAAATAGAGTTGTCACCGGGCAATCTTGCATAATTGACACAGAATGTGTCATTTTGAACAATATGATAATCTGCAGCAAGCCAGCAATTTAACAACAATTCAGTCATAGTTACATTGTCATTCTTTTACCTACATGCATACCAAATTTAGATCATCCATAACACATGTGACTTCATTTTCCTACTCAATTCTCCAAATTTCAAAACATTCAATACAATGTAACTAATATGCAAATTCAGCAGATAGACAGGGAAGTAGAGTACCGCTGTCTTGGTATAGACGCCAACATTGCCTGTGAGAGGGTTTTTAGCCTCAGTAACCTGAACGATCACATTGGCCGTGCCAGGAAGCTCAGGCGGACCAGAATCGAGTACAATGTTCACGGAATCGAAAATGTCAAGTCTCTGGAGGCGAGAAGTGACCACACCGGCGGCCTTGAGAAGCTCTTGCATGCTAGTAACGTCCTTGAGCACATCCAGTTCGGCCTCAATAACGTAGTCCTTGGTCTTTTCGTTGCCTTTGATCAGTACATCGTGAACTCGGAGCAGCACTCTCCCCGAAGACAAGCGCTGCATCAGGCTATCTAGCTTAGACATGTGCGCGCGCAACAGTGCTTCTTGAGATTGATCCGATTTCGGTTCGTCTTCGCCATCTTCATCTTCTTCTTCATCATCGTCGTCGTCGTCGTCGTCTTCGTCGTCGAATTCTGCATCCAGGTCCTGGGCGTTAGTGGATATCGATTCTGCGGAATTAGGGTTTTGGGGGATCGGATCTGCTCCATCTTCTTCGTCAGATGGAGGCATTGCGAGAGAGATTTTCGAACCCATAGAGTGAGGAGCGGATGCGGAGAGTGAAAATGGAGAGGGCGGTGGATGGATGTTTGCGTCAACGGAGGATTTGCAGTACGCACTAACAAACCGTCAGCTGGAACCTGTGTGCCTCTCTTGCGTGCTATTTGCAAGTTTAGTCCCTCTACTCTCAATTATTTCTTTTTTGTTTTCTTTTCAAAATAAAATGTGTATTTATGCAATAGTGCTTTGTTTTTACCGATACCATCCACTGCATCATCATATGATTCATATCCTCTCTAGAGCCGCAATTCTGAATACGAGAGTGCCTGAAATATCAGTTCGATCCGACCAAATTTTGAGTCGGCTCAGCTTGAACCTGAACAAATTTGCATAATTTATGTTTAAAAAGTGAAATCTGATTCAATCCGAAACCTACACGAATCAAAGTCCTTTTAAGTCGGATTAAAATGAATTTTAGAAATCAAAACCCGATCTGATATGCAAAATTGTCACATCTGTCCTCCTTTTTATTTGCACTAATTATTAATACATTGAATGTTTGTTTGAGTAACTATTTGTCTTAATAAGTTTAGAAGGAAACATAAGTTTTCATTAAGCAATATCAAAATATAATAAAGGGTAAATAGCACATGTGGTCCCTAGACTTGCTTCGATTTTGCATTTAGTCCTC
>JAYMTK010004733.1:0-10844 GCA_036897405.1 Pelargonium myrrhifolium | reverse complement strand
TTTGAAATTCCATGGTAGGGGGTGGAATTTGAAATATTCACATTTTTTAATATTTCAATTCCTAAGAAAGTAGAATTAAATTCCAATTCTTTATTTTTGTGAAAAACTAAACGAACGATCCCTTATATGTTTCCAAAACATAAGTGTACATTAATTATCTCATTGTTTATAAAACTATATCTCTCTGGGTCAAGATTAAGTGTGCATAAATTTATTGTATGAATTCAACTAGTTTTTATTTGGTCAGTGAGTTTTCATTTTTCAAGTTGGCATTTACAATACGAAGTAAATTTATTTTTTGGTAAATTTAATATGTCCTTTTGTTATATAGTTTAACTTGTGATTTATTACATGTTATATTTTTAATTGATTAATTTAGGTGGCGTTCGTTTAATTTATTTTTTAACTTAATTAAAATAGATACAACTTACTTTTTTTACATTTGAAATCCCAACTTTAAACCATCAATTATGGGGTCCACCAATTCCCATCATTCAATAATTCATAATTTGCAGGAATTGAAATAATATGGTTGAGGTGCTATTTTAATTCCTAAGAATTTAGATTTATTTAACTAATCTTAGGAAATAGAATATTTTTTTAATTACAAATATGTCATTCTCAAAAAGTTAAACCAACGCAATAATTATAAAATTTTAATACCTAATATGTCCTAGATTCCTAGGAATTCAATTAAAATTTCTTAAACGAATGCCCCCTAGTGTTAATGTAAACCACGTATCTCTTGGTTGATGTACACAAGTTTACGTCCATTGAATTTATCAATTTTATAGATTTTTCTTTTGTCATTTTACGTTGGTTTAAAGACTATGTAGGTCTCCACCTATCAAAGTCACCGGTCAGATTTACAAATTAAATATTGACATGTTTGGGTATGAACCTAAAAATGGACTAGATCGAACTTGGTATTTTGTGTAATCATTTTATGTCTATTTGGTCTCGAGTTTGGACTGATTTTTATTTTTATTTTTAAAAATATATTCTACTAGTAATTGTATTTTTTTAAAATCTCACTTTTATTGTTAACACTATTCACTTTAATTATAATCATTTTTGTTATTACATTAATTTTTATTTTCATTTTAAAAAACAATTAATTTCTTTAAGAAATTTTTTCTTTAAAAAAAAAATAAATAAACTGATTCATTTGGCATGGTCTTAGACTAATGCCCAACCCTACTAGAAAATGAAGTTGAAGGTGGTGGTGGAATGGGTCATTAATATCTATTATGCTACTTGTTTTTGCATAAATGCACTGATAATTGACTTCTTCATTTTGTAGGAAAACCAGCTTACATAGAAGAATGGATCACAACAATCACCCCCTTAATATCTGGTGACACTACATTCCAGATTACCTTCGAGTGGGACCCCTCCAGTCATGATATACCTGGAGCATTTCTTATCAATAATGACCACCACAGTGAGTTCTACCTCAAGACTGTCACTCTCTATGATGTCCCTGGCCATGGCCTCATCCATTTCCTTTGCAACTCATGGGTTTACCCCTCTAAGTATTACAATCATGACCGTATTTTCTTTAGTAATAAGGTAACTTCTATATGTTAGTTGTGCTTGAAAATAGTTATATAAGAGTTCAATGAAGTCATACGTGTCCTTATGTGTGTGTGTGTGCAGACTTATCTTCCTGCACAGACTCCAACGTCACTATGCAAGTACAGACAAGAAGAGCTTGTGAGGTTGAGGGGAGATGGAAGTGGAGAGCTCCAAGAATGGGACAGAATCTATGACTATGCTTACTACAATGACCTAGGGGATCCAGACAAAGGTCTAGACTATGCCAGACCCGTCCTTGGTGGCTCCTCTCAATTCCCTTACCCTCGTAGGGGAAGAACAGGTCGTGCACCTTCTAAGACTGGTTACACGTTTCCTCACTTCTATAACTTCAAATTTATTTGCCTTTTAATTCTATGTTTCTTCTTGTTAGAGAATTAAATAAACTAAAAGCTCAAACTGATAATTACAGTCATCATTTATACTTTTTATATTATATTCCAACACGTCTCTTCATGTGAAAGCTTGTTATGACTTTGTATGTGGAATGATGAGAGATAGATAAGGAATCCATTTCATTCTTGTGTTAACTTTGTGGGAAAAATGATAGTAGAAGACAGAGGATCCCATTCCTGTTACAACTTTACGGGTGGGCCGAAGAGAGACAATAGAGAGCCCATTGTGGCGTAAGAGGTGTGTTGAAAGCCAAAAAAAGATGGTAAATGTATTTAAGAAATTATACATTTTTCAATGTTAGGATTCGAACTTGTGACTTTAGAGTCACAAGGGCTCTAATAGCATGTTAGAAGACAAACCCAACTAAAAGCTCAAACTCATTGTTGCGGTCCTTATTTATACTTTTAATATTATATTCAAGCAATTTAATCTTTGTTTTGGTCATCCCTAACAGATCCAGAGACCGAGAGCAGGTTATCTCTTATTTCGAGCCTGAATATGTATGTTCCAAGAGATGAAAGATTTGGCCACATAAAGTTGTCTGATTTTCTTGCTTATGCACTGAAGTCTCTAGCTCATGTCTTCAAGCCTGAGCTGGAATCTGCGTTTGATAGCACCCCCGATGAGTTTGATAGCTTATCAAATGAGCTTGACCTTTACGTTGGAGGAATCAAGCTCCCTACCGGATCTTTTGCTGACAAGATTAGAAAAGCCATCCCCACAGAGCTCCTCAAGGAGATTGTTCGAACTGACGGAGAAAATTTACTCCAATACCCTATGCCTCAAGTGATTCAAAGTATGGTACACTACACATGTCAATCACAGTTTTGCAACTTGTGTTAATGTTGTCATCAAGTAATGCATGTTTTGCTACAGATGACAATACTGCTTGGAGGACTGATGAAGAATTTGCCAGAGAAATGTTGGCTGGAGTTCACCCTATATGCATTCGCCTTCTCCAAGTAAACTCAAACTATCATCATCATATTAATGTTATTAATTCAAGGCAAATGCAACTTTGATTTGATACTCGATTTGGTACATGAACTTTTATTTTGTACCCATTTGACGAAGTCCAACAAACTGTGTACAAACTAAAAATCCATGTTCTTAAAGTTTCATTTACTAAATTGGATATGATCATGCCAAAGTTGTGTACCATTAGTGACATTAGTCCAACATTTTAATAGTTTCAGTTAATTTGATTGTGGTTTTATACTTAATCATTTTTCTTAAAAAGTGCAGGAGTTCCCTCCAAAAAGCAAGTTGGACACTAATGTGTATGGAAACCAAACTAGTTCAATATCAAAAGAACACATTGAGCCCAACTTAAAGGGTCTAAGCATCAACGAGGTAAAGTTTGTAGATTTCAATTTCACTGACGCACTTTGAAAGTAATATATGTGTTTTGATGATTAAACAGGCCATAGAGAAGAACAAAATGTTCATACTAGACCACCATGATTCGATACTGCCATATCTGAGAAAAATAAACACAACATCCACCAAAGCTTATGCAACCAGAACAATCTTGTTGCTAAAAGATGATGGTACTTTGAAGCCACTGGCAATTGAACTGAGCTTGCCACATCCTAATGGTGACCAATTTGGTGCCATTAACAAGGTGTACATACCAGCTGAGGATGGCACTGCAAGTTCCTTGTGGCAACTAGCTAAAGCCTATGTAGCTGTTAATGACTCCGGTTATCATCAGCTAATCAGTCATTGGTATGTTTATACATATAAACCCAAAATACAAGAATTTGGGGTTTAATTTTTTTTTTTTTTGTAATATCCAATTTGTTGTTTCAGGTTGCATACTCATGCAGTGATTGAGCCATTTGTGATTGCAACACATAGACAGTTGAGTGTGCTCCATCCAATTCACAAGCTTTTGTATCCTCACTTCCGCGACACCATGAACATCAATGCCTTTGCTAGGCAGTTCCTGATTGATTGTGATGGACTTGTTGAGACAACCTTTTTTCCGTCCAAATATTGCATGGAAATGTCATCTGTGCTTTACAAGAACTGGGTTTTCCCTGAGCAAGCCCTCCCTGTTGATCTTATTAAGAGGTAAGTTCTTCAAGAGCTGACTACTTTGGTACAGTAGGTTTGGTAACAATGTTCACTACAAGCAGATTAGCTAGGAAATTTATAGAGTGAACAAAAATTCCCTACCTAAATTATTCAGCGAGAGAATACTTCTTCTCTATTTAGAGAATGATTTAGCTGGAGAAATTATTCCTACCTAAATTTTCTAGTTAATTCCTTACTAACTTTAGCTACAACGATATAAGCTAGGAAACCTTGCAAAATCAATTTATTACAAAATTCTCGAGTTAATTTTTTTTTTTATGAATTAAGATTTTTTTAGTACTGATTGGTGTGATATGGTCTCAGAGGAATGGCAGTTGAAGACTCGAGTTCTCGACACGGTCTTCGTCTACTAATAAAGGACTATCCATATGCTGTTGATGGGTTGGAGATTTGGTCAGCAATTGAAACATGGGTTCTAGACTACTGCTCGTTATATTACAAGAATGATGATGCAGTCAAGAATGATCCTGAGGTCCAAGCCTGGTGGAAGGAGCTTAGAGAACAAGGACATGGCGACAAAAAGAATGAGCCATGGTGGCCTAAAATGCAAACTGTGGAAGATCTGGTAAACACATGCACCATAAACATCTGGGTTGCTTCAGCTCTTCATGCATCAGTCAACTTTGGTCAATACCCTTATGGAGGATACATGCCGAACCGCCCTACAACAAGCCGACGATTCATGCCGGAACCTGGGAGTCTTGAGTATGAGGAGCTGGAGCTGAATCCTGACAAAGCTTTTCTGAAAACAATCACTGCACAACTTCAGACACTTCTTGGGATTTCCTTAGTAGAGATACTGTCAAGGCACTCATCAGATGAGGTGTATCTTGGGCAGAGGGACACTCTTGATTGGACTTCTGATGTAGAGGCATTGCAGGCATTTGAGAAATTTGGGAAGAAAGTAAAAGACATAGAGCAAAGAATCAATGATATGAACAAAGACGAGAAGCTGAAAAACAGAGTTGGGCCTGTCAATGTGCCATACACTTTGCTCTATCCAACTAGTGAAGAAGGACTCACTGGTAAGGGAATTCCCAACAGTATCTCAATCTAAAGTTGCCTTCTGATGTTGATGTTGATGCTCATCATCTTCTTGTGTTTGTGATTGTTATTTTAGTTTTAATATAGTTTGTGATTCATAGCAAAACACTAATTTGTGGGTATATTGTTTTTCAATAAAGTGCCTATCATATTATTTTTGTATACATACTAAATAATTTTAGTTGTAATGAAGTGACTGGTGTGTTAACATGATGTTTCAAAGCATTCAAGCATGTAACACATCACTTCAATTTAAGGATTCAACATTTATGTTTGGTTACTTGAGATGTTCTTGATTTTATTTCAAAGAAAATTCTTTCGAACAATTTACTACTTATTATACATATTCTTTGACATTGTTTAAACATATCCTCCATTTGTCACAAAATGGGTGTCTTTATTTCTAGGGTAAAATGATCCTAGATCCTTTGAACTTTCTCCCATTTTGGAGATGCCCTTGGAATTGATTTTCACTTGTTTGAATCCCCTGACTTTTGAATTTTTTTTATTTTGATCCAACTTATCTGTTACATGCAATAATCACATCCATGTTAGTGGTCAAAAATAACAAATTTGAAAGTCCAGGGGGGCTAAAAAAATGGATATGTTGTGGACACCGGAATGATCCGGTCAGTGACGGAGCTCGTGGACACCATAATCAAGATTGAGGTGCCAAAACCTCCTCGAAAATAGATGGAGGTGACGTTAAATGGGAGAGTGCTTCAGATCTCGCCAATACACATCAACGACAACAGAATACTTACTTGATATTCTTTGACATATTGATAAATTTCACCTGAGACGTGGGTCTACTCCACTATAAAGGCGTTTTGAGCATTCTCCAGGGAGCAACAGGGAGGGGGTGAGACGTGGGTCCGCAGTTTCCGTTTATGGTCTAGCTGTGTTGGTGGTCAAGCTCGTTGGCGTTGATTGAGAAGAAGACGAGCAGACGAGGCGGCGTTGATGGTGCCACTGCAAGCTTGTCAATGATTGCACCGTCGATGATGGTGGTGGATTGAAGAAGAGAATATGATCGAACAACATAACATATCCAATTTTTTTTATTTTGAATCCCTAGAATTTCAAATATTTTATTTTGGAACACTGACGTGGAAGGTTAGGCTAACTTGCAGGTAAGTTGGACACACAAAAAAATCAAAGTGCAGGGAATCAAAGTTCAGGGAATCAAACAAGTGAAAATCAGTTCTAAGGGCCATCTCCAAAATGGGAGAAAGTTCAAGGGGTCTAGAATCATTTTACCCTTATACCTATTTTGATAAAAATTAAGGAGAAATTAATTAGTGTGGTATATATGAGTTAAGAGTACTAACTAACTTGTTATAAGAATACTATTGACAATTATTGTATAATTAACCTACTAGAAAAGGAAAGAAGTCACTCTTTCAAGAATAAAAATTGAAAAGAAACATGACAATTATTTTTAGAAGAAGACAATATAAAATTAGTGCATGTGCTCGTATACATTGAATATATGTATACATGAAACTGCTTTTCTTTTCTTTTTTATCATAAAGAAATTAGAAGTTACTCACCATTATAAGACATTTGGGTATGTGTTTCCCCTTCATTTTTTTTCTTGTCAAATAGTGCGTTCATTTATATTTTTTATTGAGATGTTCAGGAAACCTTTTGAGGTCCTAGGTTTGAGTATCTATGGTGACGGTACCTATTAGGCTATTACTAATAAAAATATATAAACTTACTTGTTATAAGGATATTATTGACGATTCATGAATAACTAACTGAAAAAGGAAAGAAGACACTCATTAAAATTTTAAGAGAAACGAAAAACTCATTTTGAGATGGAGGGAATAATATTTATAATTTTTAAGGCGCGAGATAGTGTTATATTTTATTAGTTGGGGCAATATTGTACTTTACCATTTTCTTGGGTCGTTTTTGAGAATGATGATTTGATTCTGACTGTATGAAAGTTTATGCAATCTTAATAATTTTGATTCTAAAAGAAGAAGAAAAAACATATAATCTGCACGTAAAATAATGTTAGAATGGCCTTCCAAACACTAGAGGAACCCTAGGGTTGGGCTCGAAGTCCAAAACAAAGAAATCCTCAGGGTAGACATGCTTCCCTATGTTGACATGGACATCTTTGGCAATTCTAGTAGGTTGTATTTTTTATCCATTTGCAAGCTCGATCAACGCATATGCATCATGCATTGAACCCATGCCCAACCTCTTATAAACTGACAAAGACATGAGGTTCACTGAGGACCCTTTATCACAGAGGCTCTAGGACCAGATGTCTCTTCCCAATTTGCGAATCAAGTTGAAGCACCCTGGATCGCTTCTTTTGTCGATCACAACTTGGGTCTTCAACGGTCCCATCAACTGCAAAAGTCCTTTCTTCTTCTTCTCTGCTCTCTCAGCAGCTCCATTTGTGATCCCAATCGCCTGCTTCTTTTCTGATGCTCTCGGATTCCCTTGTGCTGACGACCCAATCAATCCGCTCCATATGCGTCTCGATCTTCTTAAGCGTTGTCTCCATATCTTTCTTAGAGGCTTGCAGCTCGTTAGGGCATCCACGTTGATACAAAATAAAAGGGTTAATATTATAGGTAGTTGTGCATTAATACATGAAAGTGTATTGAAAAAGCTTAATAGCTATTAACATGTTGATAACTATTAACCTTTCTAATGGTAGTATATTTTGGACACTTGTTACAATCTTCCACATTCTATAATAAGTTGTCTACTTTTATGTTTTTTTTTTTTAATTTAGCATAGTAACATTATTTTTTTTTTGTCCAATCAAAATGTTAACTTTTCATTTGTTTGTAATAAAAATAATATTAATTTAATATAAAAAAGTTAGTGGGACAATGTATTAACCTTTTAGTGGTTAATCCATTGTAGAGTATATTATCATGATTATAATGATATTATGTGTCACTAGTGGGGTCCACATTTATTAACCTCTTAAAGGTTAACCATTGTGGATGCCCCTAATACTCTGATTAGACAACCCTTTGCCTGAATAGAAGAGCTATGCAGGTTTTCATCAGGTCCTCTATGGACTGGGGAGGGTGCTCTTTAGAGGCGCTCGCGAGTTTGGGATTGTCGTGCCTAGGTGTAGATTTTTGATAAACTTGTTGTCTCATAAAGCCAAGAGGTGTATGAGTGCGATTTAGCCCTACTACGGTGGATGTAACATATTACTCGTGTCCCCATAGCTAAAGCCAATTTGGGTTGTAGGTCCACTAAATGGGTTGTTTTCCTTCTGACCCACGTAGTTAACAGATGAGACCACCTCAGGATAATCCCCCTACACATGTCCTCATCCATACATCAAACATATTGCTCGGCTGCTGGCGTAGAGGTGCCTTCTTGAAAAACGCTCACGTTGTGGCCCGGGTTCATCTACTTCTTCTAATTGCTTAAGATTTATCCAAGCTGATATTCGATTGCTTTTATGGCCGACTGACTGGAGCTGCTTCCAAATGAAGCACCTCCCTTGTACGTGTCCCCGCTTGTACAATTGCTAGCAACCGTTTCAATAATGGCACGCATTATGTCTAGGTTCCATGCGAGTACGGAGCCACCGCATGAGGTGTTGAGCGTGTTCTGACAACTTGGACTTAATCCATAGTAGAAAGCGCAAATTTGCTCCTTGTCAGATAGCTCATGGTGGGGGCATGCTTCTAGCATGCTCTTAAACATTTTCCACGCCTCATAGAGGGCTTCTCTCATTCGTTGCTCAAAATCTACTATGACCCTCACCATCTTTTTTCTTCTCCTTGTGTGAATAGAATTTGTCTAAGAATTGAGCGGAGAGTACAAAAACATGTTCAGTGCAATGGTCTCATGCACTGCAACATTTTTATTGAGGCTCTTTACGACCCTCATGTACTTCTTCACATGAATAATAGGGTTGTCAAGTTCATTCCCGCGGAATGGACCTATAGCTTAAATAGTCGTGATCATCACTGGTTTCAGCTCAAAGTTATCTCTCTGCTAAGGTACCGAAGGGGACCATTCTCCATAGACATGGTCTCTGGCGGCTCTATATCCATCGATATTGCTGAATAGCTAAAAAGGAAAGTTGACTTTCGGGTCACCTCCCTCATTGGCCTTCTAAGGCCCATCCTGTTGGCCTCGCTGCTGGTTCTGCTGATTATGGTGAAACATGGGCTGCTGTTGTTGGTGGTGCTATTGTTGGTGTAAAACTAGGGGTTCTCTGAAATGAACCCCTTGATGCCTTTGCTGCTCAGGGGCCGCTTGATGATTATGGGCTGTTGGTTCTGATGGTGGCACTGAAGCTGTAGCGCCACCTGAAGAGAAGTTTATAACTCAACCATCTATTGTTGTTGCTGCTGCTATTGTTGGTGTAGGAAAACATGAGAGTGCTTCCACTAGAGAAAGTCTTGTTGACTGACCACATTCTGCGTGGGGTTTTGGTTGTCGGGTCTGTCGCCGAAGAGGTATGTGGGACGTCTTATGGATGGAGTTTTGGTGCGTCCACAACTCTCTCATTGTTTTTTCCGGCCACTTCAATGTGACAACCATGTGTTGTCGCGTTGTTGATGTCTACCTCAAGGCTTCAGGAAAAATCTTTACTACCGCTAGTTCCATAGGTTGAAATAGATTGGGCCTTCTCCACTAATCTAAAGGTCCTTAGCTATCGGGATCAAAAGGTTTTTATCTAGGTTGTAACGTAAGTCTAGGCTACAAGGTACGAAAACGATTTTTCACGAAGCTTATGTACCTATAGTGAACTTCATGCTCACCAAGCTCACCTCACACAACCCATAAGGAAATCCTACTTCTACCACTACCAATCACTAGCCCTTACTCCTTTCATGCACATTTATGGGGAAGCCGTGTTTTTAGAGAGTTTTTAGATTTTTTTTAGCACTTGTGGATAATTAACAATAATACAATATACTTCGCATCCACTTTTCTCTTTATTTTTTTAACTTCACGGGTCCCCCCTCCCCCTCCCCAAACTTAACATTAAGCACGGGAGCAAGCAACTAAACGCAATACATTTGATCACCTATTCTACCCTTTCGTGTATGTTCCTATACTAACCTCACTCATAATGTACAATCATCATAAATGATGAACATAGAGTTCACTACAAGTACCAGTGGGTTCAAATTTAAATATAAAGGCCAAAGAACAAACAAGGGGCACATTGGACGTGGGTGACCAAAAAAAGACTCAGACTCAACGGGGTGTCTAGCGATTAAATATGTAAGGTAGAAAATAGATAAGCACAAACGATTCAAAAACAGCCTAAATTATGTCCTTTTAGCTAAGTCCTCATAGTCATTTCGCCTCGAAGGTCAACCTACCCAATTCTAGACATTCACATGTGTAAGGTATCTCCTAAACATGTTGCTACCCTCCACATTGAAAAAGTCCCAAATTTAAGGATGTGTGCAATAAAACCATCAATCAAGCTATGCTATGACAACAAAACTAGTTTCTACTAACCACTGATCATGCCACAGAATTTCAATTAATCATGCTATTTTTACCTCATCAAGAATAGAAAAGTAATCCAGATCAATGAGCGCAGTTCATGCATGCCTAAATATGAAAAGTACCCAAAAATAAGGAAGGGAACGTGCAATGCAAGTGCCAAAATTTGAAAAAAAAAGGCATAACAGTAAACGTGCAATGCAAATGATTATTCCCCCCCCCCAACCTTAAAGCAAATCATT
>JAYMTK010004732.1:0-10844 GCA_036897405.1 Pelargonium myrrhifolium | reverse complement strand
CAAGTTTAGTTTTTTTCTAGATTTAGTTACAACAGAAATTCTAACTCCTTTTCATGTATGTGTTTAGTGAAGAGTGAATTCAAAAGTTCTTCCATAAACTCAACCGGAGTTGATAACTGAATTACAACCTATTGGTGTATTTGATCCACAACATGTGTTACCAACTCGGTGGTATTTTACTTTAATTCAACATTTAAGGATTATTTCTAACTTTTATCGTCCTTTATGTAAAGTAGACACAAAATTTATAGTAACTATCTAATATCATATGTACACCCAGTGCATCGCACAGGTTCTCTCCCTAGTATGCATATTATTTAGAAAAATTAAAATCATAATAATGTTCCTTCGAAAAAATTATATGAAATAATAAGTAAAAAAATTTATCTCAATCAAACATCGAAGCACAAAGTTACCAAAATTTAAAATTTAAATCGTAATATAAAAACATGAAGTCATGAAAATAAAAATCTCATTCCATCCACCACAGATAGGAATCAAATTGCACATGGGCAAGAGAATGAGAATCGGAATCAGAACAAGTGTGTTTAATCCAAACACCATCAATGGAATCTCATTCTCGTTTCCATTCTCCATTCTCATTCCCAACTAATCCAAACGGTACCTTAGTATTTTTGACCTAGGAGAAAAAATGTGGCTTCATCTGTGACACAAGTGAGACGCTAATGTGAGCAGACGCTACAATGGTTATGCAATTTTGCAAAAGACACAACTCGTAATAATCAATAGCCCAGTAGGTATTTACAGTAAACTAAATGGGGCTTCGTGAAGTGAAGGGCAATGCAATTATGACCCTAAAATTGGATTACTTGAGAACTATGTAGGAGATTGTAGATGGATATCAGAATTTCCACACTGATCAAAATGATGATCACCCATTCCAGAAGATCTGATTTTCTGTTCTGAAGAATCTCCTGAAGAAACCGTATATTGTGCTGCATAGAATAAATGAAATCAAACTCATCACTTCTTAAGATTTCGTAACAGTTGAAATAATGACCACAAAGTTTTTCATGAAAGAGGGTTTGTAGTTGTTGTATGTATACCTCTACAAATTTCAACTTAATTTCAAGAGTTCCGAATCTCTGAGACAGTTCAAATTCATCTCTCAGGTATTCCCATATCTGAGCATATTTTGCATCCTTCCACCCAATGTCAGACCTGGAAATGCCAATCATGAGATGGTTATCTATCCAATGAGATTCTTTCATTTCTCATGACTAAAAAGTTAAAATCTAAACATAAAGAATGTGAGTTACTGAACATTTTTTTTTTTAATTCAAACATCATCTAAATGTTATAGAATCAAAATCTTAACTATGATAGCTAGACAGAAAGTGAACCAATCTCCATGCAGCTGTTAGCTACTGAGCCATTCGTAAAGCCAAACAAAAACATAACAACTAAATGTCAAGTGCCATATCCCAACTAAAAAACGTATATTTAGTTGTTTCTTATCCAAACTACCGTGCTTTTATTTCTAAACCTCATCTTATTCGCATTTGCATAATACAATAGCAAGGAAAGAAATTTTCTTCCAGAAAAGGCTCTGGAACAAACAAGACAACATTGTTTTCGAAAATTAATCTGGCATAAGCTCTTCTGTGGTAGCTTTTCAAAATAATAGCAGCAATATTCAAATTCAGAGTTTGCCTTGTAAATGGATTGTACTTACTTCTCAAAAAGTCCAAGCTTAAGAATCACATCAGCAAGGTTGGAGTTGGCCTTTCCCACAATTTGAAAAAGTTTTTTCTTTTCCATGGTAAATGTTCCAGTTTTTTCCATTCCACGGTTTATGTCGGTGAATTCTGCAACCATGCCATCAACCTGAAACAAAAAAAGAAAAAGAAAAAAGAAAAAAGAAAATAGGTTATAAGCTTTATATCTGCGAAAAAATTCCATGACAGGAAATTCTGAAGTAATAAGGAACATACCTGACGGACATAGTAATCAAGAGCAATACTCTGACCAAGAACACCACCAATGGTACGGATTGCATCGACATTCAAGTACCGCAGCATAATGTAATCCAATCCACCCTCCATCCATCCATTCAATGTTGGTTTCTCTCTCACTTCATACTCTACACTTTCAGAAAACAATGAAGCTTAGAAATGAGGAAATAATTACAAATCAGCGGGAAATAACTGCAGATATGCATCTCTTAATCCTGGATTGACCATCCTGTGCTTTATAGTAAAAAAAAAAAAAAAAGTGAGGCTGTAAACATTTAACTCTTCATGAAATAAGAGTTGGCAAACTACAGTTAGGACAATCTGCTTATTTATTTTATTTTTAGAATGACACCTGCACAAGAAAATGAAGCTGCAGTCTACACTTAGAATGAGAAACCATAACTTCATGTCAAAAAAGAGGGTACAGGCAAGATAGCTTCAACAAAAAATGGAACTGTTCATCGGCTAGCGAGAAATGTTGAACACTTAAAAGGGATTGGCAAACCCCACAAGTGCTAGAGTAATAAGGCTTTATTGAGTTGCCTAATCAAGAAATTCATTTACATTAAGAAACTAAACAAAATTCTCCAACTCCAAACCTACATGTAACAGAGCCAATACTTCTAGGTAAGTAGTAAATACATTCAGATATTCTTGCCGGGGCGGCATTTGAGCTCCCAGCATTACAAATTTCACTCATTAACCAAATCCAACGCAAGATAAGAAACAAACAGGGGTCTCGTAATTCTTTTGAAAGAAAAGGGGAAACAGAAAAGAGAAGAGAAAACAGTGTAACAATATGTATGAGAACTTGCCATCTTTTTTCATTTCAGGTAGCAGTCCTGATGCATGTTTCTCCACTAATTTCAAATAACGGTCAACGTCTGGTTCATGAACATTAAACAAGACAATGGAGCCATAATGAAAAACTACCATGTAACAGCAGTCACTTCCACTTAACCAAGCACCCTTACCCTGAAAGAAAAAAAAAATCATGTTAGTCTCAATCAAATGCAGGTGAATATATACATTTAGAAATAAGCAGATGAAATCATAAAATACAAATGTAAATTGCAGCATTCATACAATCGGCACAGCCAGTAAGTTAACAAGTCTACATTATACTAATCCAGTAATCCATTTCAGACCTATCTTACACGATACTTAGTAAGACTCAACATTTGTACATAAGACAAAAAGGGAGAAAATCAGAGATTAAAAAAAAATGATTTGAGATTGAGGCAATTCTCCAACTCTACATACACGATGAAGTCAACAAATAAAAAAGAATCCACTAAGTTATCAATCGGAAGAACACAAATGAAAAGTAACTGGTTATTCTATCAGTCAAATCCTAAATTGATGAAATTGTAGATCAGCAACGGCTGTCATTATCCTGCCTAAGTATTCATAAGAAGTAAGAACTATAAACAACTGGACATTTTAATTCATCTTCTTTTCCTTCCATTTCTAAGCAATTTCTATCGTATTTAGATATGCATAAAGAGAAATCTTCACCAAAAAATAGAAGTAGTATCTGGGGTTAGTAATTTAGAAGCTTATAGGACTTGAGAATCTGCTGCATAATATATACACAGTAATAGGTAGATTTACTTTAAAATTACATATTGTACACTGACCAGTATATTTTTAGTTTTTTTGGGATTAACACTTCTAACAAGATAACACCAAAACCATCATGTTTGATGCAAAACAAATTTATTCCACACAAAGCAAATGTAGAACTTACATCAGAACCAGGATGATTGCCAAACTTGAAGACAACATAGTTAGTCATTCGTGAAGTCGGAGGGATATAATTGGGTTTGTTCTCTTCCACCAAGCTTTTCAAATCCACACTACAACACAAATAGACACAATTTAAGATAATTCTAGCAGCCAGTTTCTCTTTCTCTTCTGTTTACTGCCTCCATTTCAACCATACCTATGACACATTCGGTTTCTAATCTATGAATCAATTGTAAACAAGAGCTTCCAAGTTTTTTGCGGTTGCAATTTCTGTTACATTGTTACTACATTTAGATGATACTGGAGATTAGGTCAACATTCATCATAGTCTCTTCAGTTCAGTTCTTATCATAAGCTTCCTCCTCATAGAAATTCTCTCAATTGTGATCAAAATGCAAATAAATCTCAAAAGAAGACTAACAAAACCAAACCTGGTGGAAATAAAGTAGGCTCTGACAGGAATCGCCGGCTTCGCAACCTCCGAGAACTCCTTATCGCCTTCCCCGACCTCCGAGCACGAAACCGGCTCGTTCCACTCCAATACGCTAGAATGTGAAGCCTTCGACGATATGCATCTCACGACGACGAAACTACAGCTAGAGCCGAAACTGTACCCTCTCAATCTTATGCACGGAGAGCAAGGAACTGTGAAGAGAAGAGGTGAGGTTCTGCTGACGGAGAACGCGCGGGATAGCGGAGATAGAGCGACGGCGAGGCTAGGGTTTGGTTTCGCCGCCGGCGAGAGTATGGCAGAGAGCAAACGCGCGCTTCTCCACATGTTTTTGTGAAACTGAACTGGGTTGAAAATGGAGGGTTTTAGGAAAAAAAAGTAGGTTTATATAAATAAAATAATAGAATATATATTTTTAAATCTCGAAAGATAATTATTCCAAAAAAAATCGAAAGATAAGATTTTTTATTTATTTATTTATAAATTTGTTTTGTCCCTAGGGACCGGGGCATTATTGGGTAACATTACTGAAGAGTTACAAGGATGTGACTGAAAATACAAGGAGTTAAAAGAATTTATTCAATTTTCTTTTTGTCAAAAGCATGATGTATACTTCATCTGCCCCAAAATAGCGTATTGTTTGTCTTGAATATTTGTTTTCAAATCAGTGTTTCTTTTTGTTTTAGCAAGTTAGTTATGCATATATTGTCAATAACATTATTATAACAAGTTAGTTAGTATCTCTTAACACATGATTATAAGCAAGGACGGATTTAGGAAGAAGCGTATGGGGGCAGTTGTTCCCACTAAACTTTTTTTTGTAGAAAATTTATTGTGTATTTTTATTGTTTTTCCTATTTATCCCTATTCATTTTTAAATTTTGTTTCCACTCAAATATAATTTTTTTTCAATATGGTTTATTAATTTAAAACATTTTTCTCATTGTCCAATAATTTTTCCCGCACTGAATAAATATTCTGGATCCATCACTGATCATTAGGGCATCTCCAATGGATTATATTCTAATGGTGTAATAGGTAGGACCCACTTCATCTACTAACTTTCATCAATTTCTCTCCACAATGGTTTACACTCTAATAGTGTAATAGGGTGTCCCACTTTGATTTTTCATATATAAAATGGTATTATTTTAATATTATTAAATTTATTTTTATTTAGTTTAAAAATCAATTTTGACAAGTGTCAAACGCAATCATGTATTATGCGCATAATACACATTACACCCACACAAAAGATAATAAGAGTATAATGCACAGTTCACATTAAGTTCACATTATTACAAACCCATATTATTTGGCCTTAATATCCTACATTGGCCAAGAAGTGAGCATGAGTAACAATAGCCCTTTTTACATACAAATTTGGCTTTTAAGCTGGCTATCAAAAATGATGTGTCTAATATTTGCCACCGTTGCTTCGCAATTCACTCTATCATCAGCCTCATTTGGATCAAAGACTTGAATCTTTTTGTACATATTTAAAGAATAAGTCCCAATATAAGCATCTAAAATATGATTTTGTAAAATAAAGTTGCAAGCGGAAAGGACTACATCCATTTCGGCTTTGAAAGCATATTGTTGGTAGATGAGAGAGCATTAATTCTGGCTAAAACATGACCCACATTGTCTTGCATTTCTCAACCAATCTCTTATTTGTTGGAACGGAATGATCCATCACAAATAACACAAGCATCTGAAACAAGAGTTCTCATTTCTTATACGACTTTGAGAAATGTTTTTCTAAAAGTCAACCTGGTGATCAACGAAACTGATCTTTCTACTTCTTCCTTTGGACTATTTGAAGGGTGTTGATTAGAGAAGAAGCCTCTTAGATGACTTTGGAGCATGATAAAAGGTGAGACTTTGAAAATGAAATTGTTCTTCTCTTTCCAAAAGAGTAAATAGCAATCCTCATTAAGTTTCTTTTTTTGACTAATTTAGAATATGCGAAAGCCATTCTTTTGCCGAAGAGAAGTTGTCTATTCTAATTGATAGTGGAGAAGCAAACCAACATCTCAAACTATCCACACAATTGAAAATCACGTGATCCACAGTTTCTTTATGGGATCCACGTCCAGGGCAAAGAGGAGATGTAACCATCTTCCTTCTAATGAGGGCTTGATGTGTGGGAGAGTTGAATTAATCACTTTCCACTTTAACACATTGAATTTTTCTAGAAGATTTGTCTTCCAGTCCATTTGCACAGTAAGTTTTGTATAATAATATGCTCGAATAAAACTAATCATATGACTTTATAAAATTTCATAATACCAATTTACCCTTATTCTTTTAATGCTTTATTATGTTTGAAGAGAACAAAGTTCCTCCCGAAACTGTAATCAATTTTGTTATGTTCAATTTGAAACAAACTTGTTTTTTACAATTTATTTGGGTAAAAAATATGTTCAATTCTTGTTCAAATTAAATCCCATTCAAACAATCAAAAGATAAATTATGTGAGCCGAATTCAGATTGAACTTATCCACTAGTGTTTCAAACTAATTTTTGAAACGAATAAAAATATGATTTTGACTATAATAAGTAACATGTACGGCTGTCTTCTATATCTTGGTCATTTGATGCCATAAACTCTATGAGTAAACCAACTCTTCCACCTTAATTTTACAAACATACAAAACCATCAAATGACAACTATGTGCTCTCAAGGGATTGATTGAACTAGAAACAAAAAGTTTCTAATTATAAGGTAAAGCCTCGTAGAAGAAGAGGAAGGTTACAAAAGTACGAGGATATCCGGAAAAACATCAAACAAATCAAAGTTGATGAGCATTACAGCAATTGTGTTTCAAATTTTCTGTTACACAGACAGACTACTACACTATACCTTTTAAAGTTTCTTTTCCCTCTCTACGTAGCACATATATATATACATATATATATATAGAGAGAGAGAGAGTGTTCTTCACCTGGCAGGCACACCAGCTTCAGCTCTGGTTCTGACCACACTTTATTTTGCTGGAGGAGTGGAAGAGAATAGCTGAAGACATAGTAGTGCCCGGAGAAGAGAATCCTGATGATGCTGCAATGGAATAGACGGCATTGCACAGGTCGCGCTCACGCCACCATTGCTATGCATTACTTGCCATGCCAAGTTCTTGCCTGTTAAAAAATAGTTCATTTTACAACATTATGTTCATGCATTTTAACCTCCAATGCATCTTTCTTATTCAAAAGGGTATAACAGAAAAAAGTTCAAATCAAGGTGTCAACATGTCAAATAACATATATATGAATGCTAAAATCTAAGGAAAAAATGTAGCTAGCTAGTGCTTAAGATTCATAGTTTCTGTTAATTTGTTGTCATAACAACTCCTAGAATGATCCAAACAATGCACCATATCATTGTATAAACAACATCAGATTCCCATTATATTGATTGGCTATGAAATAAGACCAGAACTTTCATACTATCCATCCTGTTCTTCATTTATTTTTAAAGTAGCACCATTATAAGCAAACTAAAAGATGTCGGTTTCTTGTATTGGTCCATAGTTATAGAAATTAAACTATCACTATTAGTTAGTAATAATCTGAGGGCGAGCCTTGATGCAACGATAAAGTTGCTATATCATAACCTTGAGGCCACAGATTCAAGTAAAAGAAACTGTCTATTCGCAAAAGCATGGGTGAGGCCGCCTACATAAATGACCATCCCTAGACTCACAATAGTCAAGGCCTCGTGCCCCGGGCAATTTAAACTTCAAAGGTGGATAATTAAAATGTTGGATTTGCAGTTGGACACAAATGAAAAGATGCAGCCGAGTAGATGAGAAATACCTCTAAGGTTGGCAAGTAACTGGGATTTGTGCCTGACCATGAATGCTCGGAAGTCACCGGAAGACCACTGAGAGATTCTCCGGCCAGGGGTGCCACCAATGCAGTGTTTTCGATCTGTGAAGTCGTAACAAAGTATGCATAAAAAACAGACACTAAAAAGAACCATTTGGATATAAAAATATCTGATAGCAGCGAATTAAGAATCTTGATTAGAGCTTTACCTTTTTCCCCACTCTGATTGGCATTTCTCCATATGGGAAATGAAAATCCTTTGCATTGACATTCACCTTTTGAGCATTTGATGGTGAAGACATTCCAATTCCAAGACTCAAATCAAGATTGTAGAAATTGCCTGCACCAGAAGTGAGAGGAAACATAATTTTAAAACATGTGATAACTAACTAAAGCGTGTGTTGTTATAGGATTCATGTTCATGACATCTGACAAAATTTGATGCTGGCTGTCAAATTAGCACAGCCTTTCTCCTTTACAAGGCTTGGGCTCTGTTGTGTTACAAGAGCACAAGCAGAGGTAACTACATCCTCGAGCAAATCACTCCAGAAAACTCGATAAACTAAATAATATAGACATGTGAATCAGTACCTCCAGAGTTCGCATGTATGACTATATTGGCTTCACAGGTACTTGGCCCCAAGTTAGTCGCTGCCTCCCTTATGTTGCACTTTAGGGTTGGCTTGTCATTTGCCCTGAATTTAGAAAATGAAATTTGAGTAAGACTAAACCCAACAAAAAGAGGTTAAGAAAAATATAATTCATGATCATGAACTTTGGTGCTTCTGTTTTGCTATAATACAATCCAAGACATATACTTGCAAGCGTCACAAGTATATAGATGAAAAAAAAAAAGCTTCCTAGTTTCTACCTATGAAATAGAAATAAAAAGGGAGAAGTTTTTGCAGCTTTTGAAGAGAAGTTGTTTCCAGACTCAAACCCATGATCTCAATGGCACAAGGCAGCAACCTTATCGTTGCGACAAAACTCACCCTCTACTATGAAACAGAAACCCATCTAGAATTGACCAAACCAATCATATAAAAGGAACACAAGATGAAAACTACTACTCTATAAACCAAACCTAAGTAATTACACGTCTTTTACCAAACTAAGGATTTATTTTCAAGTGGTTCTCACTTGTTTCCAAGGAACAGTCCCATGTGAGCTTCCCATGGACCGCACTTCTGCAGTGTTACGCCTCGGTATTTTGAGCTCCCTCTTGGAAACCCTGTGCTCTGGCGACGAATTTTGTGCACAAATTCTTCTTTGTTGAGGTTCTGAGTCTGCAGAACAACAAAAGTACAGTCAATACAATGAAATACACAAAATCTTGTAAGGTTTTAAACCCCGTAACCTAATAGCATTAACAAGTCATAACCAAACACATTAGGCCTTCACCTGTTTCATAGCTTCCTCGTAATCGCTTAAGCTAAAATTGATGTCTGCATCAACCCCCCGAAACTTGATTGCAGCCTGATCATATGCTCTATGAATACATAAAAAAATTGCATATCAAGAAAAACCCACAAAAGTATAGAGCTCATAATCCCCAAAAGGACAAGACTTGTGAGACTTTGAATTGAGACAAACCTTGCTGCAGCATAGGCAGTGTCAAATCCACCCAAATAAACTTGTTTTCCACTATCCCTGCAAATCCCAAATCAAAGACTGATTCAATATCACAACACAAACAGCTAAAAAAACATAGAAACCAGCTAAGTTCTTGATCAGCACTCACCAAATATGGGACTCCCAGCGACCGGTCCGCCGGTAAAACGTGACACCTCGGTACTGGGAGCTCCTAGACCTCGGTCCTCGCCGGCTCTTCCTCACCGGAAATTGGTTTGGCTGAACAATGCTCAGCTCTGCCTCTCCATTCTTGTCCACAAAAGAAAAGTTCAGCAATTGAGACTTGGCCGAGGTGGAAGATACGGTGGCCGGAAAAAGCTGCCGGGTAAGAAACTCCGGGGCCGGGTTTTCGACCTTGAGTATGTCAAATATCAGAGGAGACGTGTTCAAAGCAGAAGAGTTTTTCTCTGCGTCATTTTGTCGAACATCTTCTGTGCTCAACACGGAGGAGCTCGAAGTTGCGGAGTCTTCTTCAGAGAACTTCTTGTCCAGCTCCATTGCTGACCAGGTTACTTGGCAAACGGAATCACCAGAGACGATACCGACATTAAGATCCAACAACATCTCTGATAGATTCTGTTTTATGGTTCTTCAAAACCACACACAGACAACAAAAACAGAGTCTTCGGAGACGGAGCAAATCGGGTTTTCGTTTTAGAGAGCAAAGTCCAGTTTACAGAACAGGAAAGGAAATGAACACGAAAATGAAATGGGTTCAGTTCTGTAATGAAGAATGAGGTGTGAGGAAGAAGAAGAAGAAGACTATGTTGAACCTTAAATTAAGCAGATGGGATTGGTAACTGTTCATTTTATAGCTATTTATGCGTATTTTTGGAAAGACTATGTGTACTTCATAAGCACAGGATTTTTTTCCTTTTCCTTTTATAGATGTCTTCACGTTTTACAAATTTATCATAACTAATTCATAAAGCAACTATAAATAAATAAATCATAAAGCTAGGTAATAAATAAGGGATGACCTAATTAGGTTTTTGTAAGGGTTAATTACATATGACATCCCTGTATTATACACGATTTGCATATGACTATCTTAAAGTTCTATTTTAACTTTTGACTACCCTGTATTATGCACAGGGACCTCTTCGAAAAATACCCTCGCCGGAAAAATCAAAAATTCGTCGGAGCAAACAAGCGAATCGGAACCGGATCTGGCCACGACCGAGCCTGGAGGCCGAAGCCAGATC
>JAYMTK010004731.1:0-10844 GCA_036897405.1 Pelargonium myrrhifolium | reverse complement strand
AAAAGTTTGTAGAGATAACTCCAAAAGTAATGATGATTTTTATGTCTTTAGTTAAGGGCAAGAAGGTCATTTAGCATCTTTTCTTAATATGTGTGAAAATGTCTAAAACGACACTTATTTTCAAACGGAGGTAGTATCTCATATCTCAAATCTCATCTCACTTCTCAAATAATTTGGTTTAGTTTGCTTTGTTAGGGTTTAATTTGGTTTCTAATTTGTTTTGAAATGATGAGAATCAAATGAATTAGTTCAGTTCACAAGTTTTGGTATATTTGATTTGTTCTGAAATTGTTCATGAGAATCAAATGCATATGATTTTGTTGTTAAATTTATGCGGAAATAAGAGAATTATTTGATGAATGAATATTTGTTTTACTTTGTTGGATGATAAATTAGGGAATGATTTTTGGATTTTTTGGCAAAACTATGATGTTTTCGGCAAGAGTTTCAATTTGTTGGTAAAATGATGAATTTTCCGATAAGTTTATGAATTTTCAACGAAATTACGGACATTCCTCCGAGTGTATGAATTTTCCGGCGAAATTATGAAGAACATGGGTTGACGATGAGGTAAGGGAATGACATTTTGGGGATTTCAAAAAAATAAATGTATAATGACATTTTCTGTTAAGTTTAACTGACGGAAAGATCTTTTACTATTTTAAAGATACTAAAAGTTTTAGACCAAAATTTAGGGATGCAAACTAAAAACGGCGATATTTCGTGAGTGTTTACTGTAATTACCCCGAAGAAGTTAACTAAATTCAATCCATTTTTACTACTAGTCTTGGGAGTTGGGAGCCATGACAAAGCGCCGAGCGGCGGAAACGTGCGACTGATGCTAATCCCCATGGTATTGTTTGGGCCAGTTTATGACTGAGTTTTGGGCCAACCAAACCATCACAATCAGCCCATAGAAAGCCCAATGGAGACAGTGAGGTGTCCACAATACAAACATGACAAGAGGCACAGTCTTATGAGCTCCTCTAATTACCTTTACAGATAGGGCTTAATGGAGAGTGAAGTAAGAAATTAGATAAAACACTGTTGCGTTGTGTTGTGTATTTGCAGGTTTTAACGAGTATCTGTGGAAAATGCAGTTTAATTTATGCGACACGACAACACCAATAACAACAAACAAATACCAGAAACCCGACACAACATCCTTCCTTAGTAACTGCAGATACCTATTCTCCTTCTGTCGGCCAAAGTTTCCTCTTTTTTCCCCTCGTTTTCATTTCACAGAAAATTAGGGCTTCTGTTCTCTGATTCTACGCCATCTTCGATATGGGTTTGTGGGATTCGCTTCTCAATTGGCTCCGGAGGTAACCCTTTTTTGCCTTCTTGATCCATCGATTTTCTGCTTTCAATCTGTTCAATTTTTGGTTTTCTCTCATTCATATCTGTTTGCTTAATTTGGTATCTGAGTAATGGGGTTTTTTATTCAATCAATTCATAAGGCAAATACTGGTTACCAGCTGGATTCAGTCCAATAATTACACCATAGTTACTGGGTTTGCATAAATGCAGCTTCATTGGTCCGTGTTTTTTGGATGCAAACTTTCAGGGTTTTGCAAGTGGACTGTATGTATGTATGTATGTATGTATGTATGTATGTCATAACAATTAGGGGAAATTGATGAAACAACACAATACTGGGTTTTGTTAGTTGACATCACCATTGTACCACATTTTGTTTTCAATTTATACCATGGTTTGCAATCATCATTTCGTTATAGTTTCTCTCTGGTGTTGGATAATTTTATGACTGTTTTAGTGGGATAGCCGGATATTTAAAAGGTTGGATATGAAATTTTGTATAACCTGATGATGCATAATCGACTGTTCTATAGACAAAATTGATTGGATAAGAAACTCATTTCAAGAGGGAGAAACGATAATGCCTAACTTTATTCCCACGTCCATTCGAGTTGGGGGTGTAATTCAGTTAAACTCCGCCCTAACCTTCAACTTTCAAGCAAGTTCAAAGTATTGAAGAGCTTCCTTTAAAGAGTGATAGCATTGAAGCTGTACTAATTGATCCAAGCCTTAGAACAATCTTTTAAAGCTGATTAGCTATTTTCATGGTAGGCTAGTCAAAACTCATTTTCATGCATTTTTGTCCCAAAATGAGTTTCCTCTTTCCTTTTTAGGAAGTTAGTTATAGCATGAATTACCAATAACATCCCTATGATAAGTTAGTTAGTATCCCTTGAGTTTGTTAGAACACATACTCATGTGGATTCAAAAGTAATTATACAACACTAATTAACTTCTTCTTAGTTATTCTCAAAATGGAAACAAGACACTCATTTTGGGCCGGGGAGGGAGTATTAGATTACAAGTTGTAAAAAGAAGTTCGATTAAAATGCCTGAAATGTTCTCCCGGTTAAACATAGAATTAGAGTTGAAAACACAAGATACGATATTACTTGAAGTGCCAATATTTTTTTGTTTCCCTCTTGTTTTATTTGTTTCTTTTCGAGAAAGCCACCTGTTGTGGTGGGGGTTTTGGCAAAAACCTCTACCAGTTTTATTAATTGTAAAAGGTAAATTGAGTCTTACCTCTGAAAAAATAACAAACCTTAAAGGACTGTATGCTATGCACAGATACAAAAATAATTTATTCCTAACACTCGTTCTACCAACCCTTTCATAATTGAGACAGCTAAAGTTCATGATGAGCATATTTGATCGCTAAGCAGCATGAAAACCTTTATCTTTACAAAGTTCCAAAACAGTCAGAAGAGCCAAAAACTTAGCAACATTGTCGACATCCTAGTTTTTAGCAAAACCCAAGAGCATTTGTCCTTCTGAATCACAGAGAACCCCTCCACCAACTCTTAGACCTTGCCTAGCCAAACCATCTATGTTTATCTTGGTCATCCTCAAGACAGGTTTAACCCAACTAATCCATTTGCCTATGCTAGGGAAAGCTGATATAAAAATTTTGAAGCCTGGAGATTTCTTCTATATAGTTGGCCTCTTAGCAGTAAACGAGTAATCGCAACACCAATATTAAACTTTTCGGATGATAGGGTGGTCATTCATCTTCACATCATCATGAACTGCGTTACAAACAAAATAGGGCAAGTGAAACCTTTAACAGTGTATTACCGAATTCCATAACTCTGGAACCTGTTCAACTCGCTCCACCAATGAGGAGTAAAAGATAAAGAAACTGAGCCAAACCTGATAACACTTCTGTCGTGGTCTCTCCAATTATCGACCTGTTCACTAGTCTCGATTGAGCAAAAAGTACAACATCTACGTTTAGATGCTAAAAGGATGCCAAGTTTACTGATCGACTGGCACAATATCATGGAACACTTTCTAGAAAAAAGCCCTACTTGTGTCGGTATGACATTGTGCCATAGATAGTGCCACCGTGGGAATCTACTTCCAATAGTTTTGACATTCTTCCAATAAGACTTGGCAGTAAAAGACCCATCAATAGATTTGTGGCAGTAAAGAGTGTCACATTTGTATCGAAAGATGACTCCTGAAGCTTCCTGCTAACTTTAGAAGGGTTGAGGTAGAGAAGAATACTATGAATGTAGTATTAGATGTTGAAGTGAGATAGAGGGTTGAATTTGATAGTGGTGTTTATCAAAATCAAGGCCACACTATGTATCCCTCCAAAAGCTGATTTCACCTTACCAACCACCCAAGAGCAAAGGCCAAAGAAATCTGGAATTGACGATATTATATCCTGCTCCCACCAAAAATTTAGAGCAAGTAAAAGATGTATTGGTACTGGATATATCATAGGGGTAATGAAACCTAGACCGCATAAAAGTTGCCCGTAAAGAGAAGCCCTGGATGTAATTCTAAGCTACTTTTGCTTGGATCTCTTTTGTGATTCCGAATTAACTAATTACTCTCAGCCTTTCCTCTTAAGTGAGAGACAAATCATTTTCCAACTAAGCCCTTGATTTCGAAGGAGAGTGAAGGTTGTGAATAACCTTTTTAGGAACTCTGGTTGCAGCTATCCTTTCTCTGGCCTTTCATAGTTTTTGATGCTTTTGGATACCAATACCCTGACCTTGTTTCTGACCTTGTTCAAGGAAATACTCTCAACTTTAACTCCTAAATAGAAATTTCAGCATTTCTCTCTCTCGGCATTTTTCTTCTTTGTACAATCTGTAGCCTTATGTCATCCTTCAACTTATCTTTGAACCTTATACTGTTGACTGTTGAGAGAAGTAAATTATACTGTGTGGTTATTATTTCTATAAGACTATAAGGTCAGTGTACTTGTTTTTCTAACATCCTCCTACTGTTGTGGCATATCAGCTTATTTTTCAAACAGGAAATGGAACTTTCCCTCATCGGTCTTCAAAATGCAGGGAAAACTTCCCTGGTTAATGCTGTTGCTGTGAGTAAACACAAACTCTCTATTCTTTTGTGGTCTTTTTGCAAGTCACTTTTTCTAACATCGATCATTTGTATGCTTACCAGAGTGGAGGCTATACTGAAGACATGATTCCAACTGTCGGTATCTTTTCGTGAAACAAATCTTTAAATTATATACTTCTGATAATTGAGGTATATTATTAGTGAATGTCAATTAGTGATAGTTCATATTATGAAAAAACAGGTTGGATTCAATATGCGAAAAGTTACAAAAGGAAACGTGACAATAAAGCTTTGGGACCTTGGAGGTCAACGGAGATTTCGAACAATGTGGGAGCGTTACTGTCGTGGCGTATCCGCAATTCTGTAATATCTCCAGTCTTGTCCATTACGTTGTTTTGTGCCTTGTAACTTTCGTTAGTTTATGCTTTATAGTTCCTTGGTAGGGTGCCTCTGGCTTTTGGTTATAAGTCTTGATCCAAAAAATTATTCTAGACGTAAATATTTGCCATATAATCTATTTTCAGCATTGCCACTCTTAGCAGCATATAAAGAAAAAAAATTGAGTTTAAATTTTATAGAATTCTAATCATGAACATTTGGTCTCCCTTCCTATGGATGTAAAAGCAGATATGTAGTTGATGCTGCTGATAGAGACAGTGTTCCTATATCTCGAAGTGAGCTACATGACCTTTTGACAAAACCTTCCTTGAGCGGGATTCCTTTGCTTGTTGTTGGCAACAAAATTGACAAGTCAGAAGCTCTTTCCAAGCAAGCATTGGTGGATCAACTGTAAGTTTTGGGAACTTTCCAAGTTGTTTCATGATTCCATCAGTCATTTCTTTAGTTAATATATCTTTATTGATCACTTGCTGTGTTGGTTTCAGAGGCCTTGAATCAATCACAGACAGAGAGGTATGTTGCTATATGATCTCGTGCAAGGATTCCATAAACATAGACATCGTCATTGACTGGCTAATCAAGCACTCAAAAACAGCAACTTGATCCATTTCCTTTTACCTTGCCCTGTATGTTGGTTGGATTAGCAGTGTCAAGATGAAGCAAATTTAGTGATTAGAACTCTTATAGGGAATGTTTTGCCTTGGATGGTTTTATTGTGCTCCAATAAGTGCTCTATACATTCCTAGAACAATTGAGGCAAATCTTTTATGCATTATTTGTTTATTTATTTTGTTGTTTAAACCTTCAATTCATATTTAAAAGGGTTCTATGGATTATAGATCTGTGTTATGGTTGCGAAGAACCAATTAGTATAGACAATTAGACATTTCAACATGGCATTTCTTGTTTGTTTTCTCTTTACTTCTAATTGGGACTTTCTTCTTGTTCGCATGCAATTGCAAGTAAGCTCTCTTTACTCTACATGTGAAATTGGCCCTTTTATACCAACAGTTCAGTACATGCAGTTTTCAGTGTTTAAAAATTAGAATCCATCCAAATCAGTAGCAATCAGAACAATGAAACCTCACCTAATTAATTATAGTACTTTTTTTTAATACAACTATGTAGGTATCAATCAAATCTCAAATGGAGAATGGGGGAGGCAAAGAATATGTACTTGTGATAACTATTTAAACAGCTCAGTCTCAACAAATCATAGTTGTTACCCAAAGCAAAAGTGAAACGGAAGACTCAATAATTACTTTATTTTTTTCTTTTGAAGCCAACTTTAATCCTTCTTTGAAGGCAACAACTGGACCAAATCAGTTTCAACAAAATAAAAGCTAATCCATTCATAAAACTAAAGCAAAAGTTTAGCATTTTAATAAAAAAAGAAGAAACCAAAGCCATCTCAGTCCCTCCACAACATCACTATCATCCCAAGAAAAAGTAAAATACAAATAACACTTATGAATCCGGGTTTGGGTTCCTACACTTGCTGATAAATAAAAAATTCGGTTTGGGTTTGATGAAGAAACCAGTACAGCAATCAGCATATCCACATGCTAATATACCAGACAAGTTACCAACCATGAAAACTAGCTACAATTCCAACAATCATACTTCAAGAAGTAACCAAACATATCTATATCTCAGTTTCAACAAATCAATTTTGCATTATAAGCAAAAGCCAAAGGAGAAAAAAAATTCACAACCACATTAACCAAAACCAATTTTCAATTGATTACACTTCACACAACCAAGAAAGAAGTAATGATGGTATTGAAATCCCCACCAGATACAGAATTGACATCAAAATTACAGAACTGCTATGGAAAAAGGGCAAGTGAAGAGCAAGAATATAAAAAGAAAATGAAATAGCATACACAGTTGATTCCTCAAAAAAAAAAAAAAAAATCATGAACCCAAGAATAAACTAACAATGAAAGCACCATAAAACTGGTGCAAGAATGAAAGATTGCCGAAGTTTCTTCTTCAATTCATCACTGAAGATGTGTCTACACTGCTGTAACATCATCTACTTCTTGTTCCCTTTGCATACTAGATCGGCAAATCTCCTCAATTTGCTTTGCTACCTCAGTCATTGAAGGGCGGTTGTCGGGGTATTGAGCAGTGCAGTCAACAGCAAGTTGCAAGAGCTGAACCATCTCTTCTTCAACGTTTTGGTACCTCAGGAGCTCGAGGTCAAATACCTCAGATGTCCACTCCTCTCTAACTACAGATTGGACCCATCTTGGAAGGTCTACCCCATCCTCATTCAACAAGGCGTGGGTCGGAGCCTTCCCTGTCAGTAGCTCCAAGAGCAATACACCAAAACTATAAACATCGGCCTTTTGGGATACTTTGCGAGCATCTGTCACCTCTGGTGCGCGGTAGCCAGCAACACGGTTGGGAGTCGGTGTCGGACCAGCGAGATAAGCAAGGCCAAAGTCAGAGACACGAGCTTCATATGATGTAGTGAGAAGAATGTTGGAAGACTTTATGTTCCCATGGGAGTTATTCGTGCCCTGTGAGTGGATGTATGCAATCCCACGAGCAGCACCAAGGGCAATTCCTGACCTTGTCTCCCAGTTTAATGGAGTCCTACCAGCTCCTCTGTTTCCTGAATTGAGAAGATACAAAGTATAGAACAATGTTAGAGAGAGACCCTAGTAGATGTAATTTGCATCTGTTGGTTTTGTTACATCTCTTCCAATTATGTATCTTATAAAATGGGCGAATACATCTAGACTTCCAACTTAATAGGTTCATTCATATCCAAATTATCATATTCTTTTAATGTTGGTGCTAAATTGTTTAGTACTTATTGGATGGGTTTTTCATGAAAATAACTGATAAACTGATTCTGCTAATCACCGAATGAATATGAAGGATCTCAACAATGTACTTACTAAACTAAACAATGTACAATTCCAAATAGCAACCAAGCAAGGCAAAACCAAAGCATACATGCACATATAATTTGCATAGACTAACAAAGCAGCTCTTTCCCAATAAAGTTTCAACAATCAATACTGTCAGCGGGTATATCAATACAGAATGGGAGGCTTAACATAAGTTGGATACTCTGAAAATATGTAAAACACTGAAGTTCAGCCGTTCCCACTGGATATCAACAATGCTTTACTGCTCATTGAAGTATTAGACTTCCTAACATAAGAGTTCACTCTGGTTTCATGGCATAGCAAGTCATGATGATTAAGAAGTTCAATAGCAGAGATAGGTATGATTTTCTACAAAACTGAGGTCAACTATAAAGAATGCATGAACTATGATAGCCAAAATATAATGCAATTGAGCAACATACTTCAAAAAGTTTCAACTATCAACACTGTCAGGAGGTATATCAATACAGAATGGGAGGCTTGACATAAGTTGGATACTCTGAGAATATGTAAAAACATTTAAGTTCAGAAAAGCCGTTCCCCACTGGATATCAGCAATGCTTTACAACTCATTGAAGTATTAGACTTCCTAACATAAGAGTTCACACCGGTTTCAAATAACATTGGCATAGCAATTAGCAGAGATTGGTATGATTAATAGTTCAATAGCAGAAATCGGTATGACTTTCTACAAAACTGAGGCCAACTATAGCAAATGCATGAACTATGATATCCAAAATATAATGCAATTGAGCAATATAATACAGTATAACAACAAACATAAAGCAATCAAAGGGAAACATAGAAGGAAGCTCTCACCATGCAAAAGTGCAGATAAGCTTCCCATAGGCATGTAATCATAAACCAAAAGCTTCTCATCTCTGCTGAAATAATAAGCCCTAAGCAACACCAAATTCTCATGATCCATCTTCCCCACAACCTCAATCTTCTCCCTATACTCCTTCTCTGTCACAGTAACATCCTTCAACCTCTTCACCGCCACAACCATCCCATTCTCCAGAGTCGCCTTATAAGCCGTCCCAAACGTCCCCTTCCCCAATACCTCCGCCGATGCCCTCAACAAATCCTCCAAGTCAAATCCTTTCGCCGCCTTCCCAAAAAACACCAATTCCTTGTTCCCAACGGCCTTAACCTCCGCCCTGGCCGGCGCCGGCGACGCATGCCCTCCGCCGCCGCTCTCCGCCGCGGCCTTTTCGCTCGGAATCGCAACCTCCACTTGCTTCGCCACCGCAGTGTTCTCCGACGCCGTTTTGTCGCTCTTCTTTCTACGGCACAGACATATCAGAAGTAGAAGGATTAGAAATAGTGCGATCACGGATCCAATCACGATTCCGGCAATTGCTCCACCGGAGAGTTTTTTCCGACCGCCCTCAGTGCCATTGCAGGACTTGAGAGGTTTGTCGCAGAGCGAGTTCCCTTCAAAAGAGCTTGAAGGGAACCCTGAGAGTTTCGAGGGGATCGGCCCTTGTAGCCGATTGGACGAGACATTGAACTGATCGAGCTTCAAATTCAGATCAGGAATCGACCCATTAAGCTGGTTTTCCTCCAGATAAAGAGTGGCCAATCTAGTCATATTGCTGAAATTGGGCGAGATCTCACCACTAAACTTGTTCCCGGCGAGATTCAGGCGAACCAGGTTCTGCATGTTGAACAAAAACCCCGGAATTTCTCCGTCGAACATGTTCCTCTGCAAATACAAGTTCCGGAGATTCGGTAGACTCGCTAGGTCAGACGGCACCGACCCAGTGAGCGCGTTGTAGCGGAGAGAGAGCGTGCGAAGCTCCGTCATGTTCCCGATGATGGAACTCGGAATCTTCCCGGAGAGACCCATTCCGGGAAGCCGGAGCTCCACAACCCGATTCTGCGAGCAATTCACTCCCTGCCACGAACACGGACTTGTCTCCGTCATGTTCCAGAGCAGTAAGCGACCACGAACGGCCAATCGGAGGGCCATCAGCGCCGCCCTATCGGACGCCAGATCTGAGTCTCCGGCAGAAAAAAGTAGACCCACAGACAACACGAACAAGACAACAACGTACGGTCGGCAACTTCGCGTTGCCATTTCCGGTGGGTTCCTAAAAAACAATCTTGGTCTGATGAGCTACGAATTTGTGGCACTAGACATGAAATGGAATGCTAGAATTTGTTGATAGAGAGATTTCAGAGAAATTGGTTGGTGCTGTAAATTATTAGAATCCAGAGGAGACCAGACCAGGTAGGAGCTGGAGCTGGAGCTGGAGCTTCAGCTATTGTACAGTGATAGGATTAGGATGATGATAGGGTAGTTGCGCGGGAGGAGCATGAGCAATGCGGTCGCGGACCATTATATTGTAACCGACAAATTAGTGTTTAATTAGGAGATTTAGCCGACAGGGGTGTGTGAATTGTGAGTATTAATTAATAATTATCGTAATTTGTAGCGTAATCTGCGAGCTGTATATTAATGTTGTAACGCGTTCTTCGATTTAAATAAAGGTATTGACATAAACAACTAACCTAGAGTTTTGTGATTCTTTCAATTTGAACTTTTTTAGAAACGACCATTGATTTTTGTTTTTCTGAAACAAATAATCAATGTTCAACGTGGGTTTGGTTGGAGTTGTGTACTTGAAAATGTCAGTTTATTCATACTTTAAGAATCGATTCATGTATTATATACCACATTTTGTTGAATTAATAATTCATTTATCAGTTTCTAATCAGTTACATTTTTCATTTTTATGGATCACTTTTTGTGTGTGTATTACCATTAACGTGCTTTCTAAAAGTAAAAGAAATATAAAGTAAAGTAATTTAATAAAAGTTACAGCATTGTAACTATTCTATGGAGTGTGTGGGTGTGTGTTGGAAAAGGAATGGCGGAAATTAGTATGTTATGAAAAATAGGAAGTCATGTGATGTGAATTAACGTTACATTTTGACTTTGGTTTTTCTTGTGCGTTTGGGGACGGCATCATGACGTGTCCACAGCTGGTTGCTTTTCTTATCTGCCTTGTGCCAAAGGGTCCTACAGGGTCCACTTAAGATTTTCTTGTTTTCCTCTTCTTTACTTTTTCTTTTTCTTTCACGAATATTACCATCATTATCAAACTACGCACACATTATTCTCGGTAGAAATTAAAGATTGGTATATATATATATATATATAAATATATATTG
>JAYMTK010004730.1:0-10844 GCA_036897405.1 Pelargonium myrrhifolium | reverse complement strand
TAAGGATATTATTGACAATTCATGCATAACTAACTTACTAGAAAAGGAAAGAGGACACTCATTTTGGGACAAAAATTCAAATGAAACAAGACACTCATCTTGAGACGGAGGGAGTATTTCATTAGTGATCATGTATGCTTGAATCTAATTATCAGCACAATATATGATAATTACTAATTTTGATCCCTTCAGATTACTAAAAAGTACTTGAAACAGGCTGACAATGTTTTTAGAACACAATGGGAATGGAAAATTAAGGAATTACAACCAGGAACTATTTTTCAATTAACTTACAATTAACAAACCTTACCAATCTCAGCAGGCAATCCACCCAATGAATTATTTGACAGGTCCAGCACAGAAAGACGCAATTTGCATGCCTCAACTGGATACTCTCGCAACTGCTTGCATGCATTATGAGCAGACAAACAACAAGTTACAGTCAGAAGATTAAACAATGAAGATGGTTATGTATAATTATTTAATTATTTTTGCTCGATATCATACATTAATGATAGGCTATACAGAAAATACCAAATTTCTATTGGTATAAGTTTCTCTATACCTGTCTCTATATAAACAAACAATCAAATGTGATTTCATAGACTTATAAGAATGTAAAAATATGGGCTGACACCAAATGATTTAGATTCCACCATCAGCTACTTACTTTTGCATCCACTTTCCAAAATGTCAATATTTTTGTTATCTTATCCCATCAAAATAAAGCATATCCTATCTATTCGGAATTAGCAAACTAAGTCTTATCCATTATCCTAACCTTCATATCAAAATATAATCTAATTTGTACTACTTCTTATCAATTATTAACAATCCTAGTCTCACAACAAGATAAAGCATCACATTTGTAATTCTCTTAGAAGATTTCACTATATTCTATTTGAAAAAAAAGTTGGATAATCAAAGAGCCAATAAGTAATACTCAATCATGGAAACTAAATCTATCCAGTTTATTTTTCATGCAATAGTATTTGGGGGAAGCATGACATTTATTATTAAGTTACATAAAATGAACTTCAAGTAACCTGGTTTGATCGAAGATCTAACGTTGCTAACAAAGGAAGTGCTCCTATCTCTGATGGTAAAGTAGACAGTGCGTTATTCCTGAAATTGGAAACAACATGTGCTTGATGAATATCAGAAGCCAAAAGTTTAACTTAAAACAAAATCCTAGTCTTGTGAACACTCCTAAGAAAATATGGAGATGCTTTGCAGTAGTGTAAGAGAATATGACCCCATGTATAACTCCACAAGGGAAGAGCAACCCGAAATTGATGGTGGGATTGATGAAATCCCTGCAACCGAGAAAATTTTCTTAGGAAAAATTAAATAAATTAATGAAAGGATTGTTAATATAATGGAAGATAATTCCTTCTGTTCAATTCACTCACTGTTCTGATGAAGGTCAAGACGTATGAGCCGTGAAAGGCTTCCAATGTTCTCTGGCAAACTGCTGAGGAGATTTTTGGCTACAAAGATTACGATTATGAATAAAATGTCAAATATTTAGTAGATGAAAAAAAAAAAACAGTGCATATATATTAGAAGTATCCTATAACCAAGTCAAAATTATAACAAACAGCTACTTACATGCATTAAATTCTGTAAGCACAGTCCAATGTGCAATCATATTCCCAGAGAGCATTGTTAGCTTGTTACCCTGAAACAATTAGAAAATACATTAATGATTTGAAACCATAGAAACAGCAATCATATTTTATTGTTCTGGTAGATATAAAGCTGAATGGTTAGTCTATGCTGAAACAATGAATATGTTCATACCTCCACATCCAATTTTGACATTTTTCGACAGTTAGATAGATCTTCTGGCAAGCTGGTAATAAAATTGTTTGATGCCTGGGCAAAGAAGTTTCACAAGCATAGTGACCACCATGTCGTGGCATTCATATATTTAGGGGAATCCTTAATTAGCAAGTACCTTGAAATCTGATAAATCTACACATCTTCCAAGTGAGCTTGGGAGCTCCTTTAGCTGATTGCTCGAACAATCAAACCTGGAACAACCACATAATCAAACACCAAAGGTTAATAAACAAATTCATTGGAACATTAACAAATACGGCGAAATCAAAATAGTCTTGTGAATATGAAGTGACAGATTTACTAAACATTAAAATAATAATAGTAAATAAAATAAAATATTAGAATGCCACGGCATGGTTGCAAATGAATATCTAAAAATGTGTAAGTAGCATCTGCAAGACTGCGACACATAATAACCTGTGATCCTCCCATCAGAACTGACTGCTGAAATTAGACAAATATGTGATCCGAAAATAGCAGATGTGATTTAATTAATATTTTTTGTAAATTAAGAATGAGTGCTATTGTAGTCTTCCTTCCACAGAACAGCAGTGATATTGTTCAGGGAATAATGATTTAAGAATAAAAATACATTCTTCATCAGATTTACATTCCAATTTAAGCCTTCTTTCTTTCCCAATTGCTTCCAACAACCACAACCTTTTGAACGAGTTAATGAGTAACAATGAATTTATAACATAAGAGGAAAAGCATGCAAACATGGCAAGAAAAGATAACAACATCTAAGTTGAAGGAGGAGAACAGATTGGCAAATGAGAATTGTGGTAAGGGAATCTCTGGATGAAAATAGTTTGAGCACAGTTTCCGCTACGAATTATATAAAACAGCAATAATAAGAAAGAAAACCTACTTGATAAGAGCAGTAGCCGATCCGATCTCTTCAGGTATTTCCAGCAATGAATTAAAGGAAACGTCTAACGATTTTAGCATGTGAAGCCTGCCATATCAAATATTACACATATGCACGTGCACATGCCCTTGCAACAAGGATAATATCTGAAAGAACGAAGAACAGTTACAGAAGTTCAGACAACTCACTCTCCTATAGCAGCTGGAAGGTGGGTAAGTTTATTGTGGCTAACATTCAGCACCGTGAGTAGAGGTAAATTTCTCAGGTCTTCTTTTAATGATTCAATATTATTATGAGCCAAAATCAGCTTTTGTAGCTCCACAGCCTTCAATGAATAAATAAATCCATTTATCCACATCATATAGATACATCTCAGCTTAAAATACAGAACAATGACAACTATTTTATATTTTACAAAGCAAGCTCAACAGTAAAATTTACCTCCCACCATTTATCACCTTCCCCAACTGTATCCATTATCTGATAGACCTCATTAGGCACCTCCCTGGATAGATATACATACCATACATAAAATTAGTGACAAATTAGATTGCCACCAAAAACAAGAAGTGCTTTATTTCTTGCATACAATTGTTCTCCATTCGGAAACCTTTCATTACTCTAAATAGGAACTCTTTGCAAAACAATGTACAAGTAATTGCCAAAAGGACTAATTTCTGTCACCACCAACTACCAAGATCATCGACAATCAAACATCCTAACATAAGCTAGCAAGTAACAAGAACCTTGAATGAGCTCAAAAGCTTAACTGTAGATTGATCACTAAAACTGGATCCACTCTAGTCTCTAGCTAATCTGACAATCAAATGCTCCAATCACTAGTACCAATATTCCAATCCAATAGTTGCAATGTTGCATTACAGTTAATTTCGAAATTGCTTCACATTCACTCCGACTCCTAGTGGTTTTTTGAAATCATAATTATTGACTTGTATCAAAATCCAGTCGTTGGCTCGCTAAGGGGCTACAAAGTATGAGACGTCGGAAAATTTCTCGTTTCCATTATTTTCTCGGCATCCAAACACCGCCACTAACAATTAGAAACTCAAATGTAAAGATATATATGCAAACGCCAAACAGTAAAGACTTGCCTGAGAGATCGATTTGAGAGGTTGAGAGAACCAGAAGTTCTAGCAGCCTTGATCACGCGCTCCATGGCCTGATTTGTCGGAGACGTGCACAGATTTGGGTTTCTAGATCGATCTGCTTCAGATTTGAGAAACACAAGCTCTGTGTCTGTGTCTGTGTCTGTGCTGGTGTGGAAATGGAAGATCATGAAAGAGAAAGAGGATGTGATCGTCTGGTGCAAGCTCCACAGTTTTCTACTGAGGTGACTAATCATGATCCGCCACGTAGCTTTTCAAACAAAATAGAATTTGCCTGAAACGAAAGCCCAACGGGCCTAGTTACCAAAACCTTAAACAAATTCAGTCAGGCCCAATCCAATTCTCAACAGCCCAACTGAGATTTGGGATACCCTTTGGTTAGTGTGAACCGATTTGATTCCGAACTTTCGTGTTTGGACCCGATTTAGTTCTTAAACTTTTATGACTCAATGGTTCATAAACTTTTGTGGTTTGAATAAATTTAGTTCTTGAATTTTTGTTTGACCCAATTTAGTTCCAGAACTTTTGAATATTTACCCAAAATGGTCCTCAAATTGTTAAATAGTGACCTAAATTGGTCATTGTCATTAGAGTTTATATCATATTGAATTAATATTTGAAAATTTATGAACCTTTTTGAATTAGAAAAAGTTAAGACCAAACTGGGACAAAACACAAAAGGTAGTGACTATTTTGGGTCAAAAAAGTTTATAAATTAAATTAGATATAAACACGAAATTTCAGGCCTTTTACTAAAAAAATAATGAAAATTAAATATGATGGTTATAAATCCAGCCCATATATTTGGGTTGGGCTATAGGCCCAATCATTACCAGCCCATGACCGTTACCGTCACGAGCCTGGTATAAATACTTTCTCATCTTCAACCTTCGTCTTCCTCTTCGAAACCCTCGTGTTTCGACAAACGCATCACCTAGCCGCAGGTACTTCCTCTACAATTCACGCTCAGTCCTCTCCATTGCAGGCCTCTAGGGCTCAACCATTTTAACGCTCTCTTACTCTCACTCTCAGCTACTAAACAGACTCTGAATCGGTTTCTAATTAGATATCTCTTGCTGAAGTTGCAGATTTTGTAGGGTTTAAGCGAAGATGGTGAAGAAGGAAAGGAAAGTGAACGTTTCCGGGAAGCCGAAGCACTCTCTGGATGCGAACCGGAAGGATGGGAAGAATGATTCGCGTACCGCCGCCACCGTGCGGCGGCTCAAGATGTATAACACGCGGCCGAAGCGAGACAAAGCCGGGAAGATCTTGAAATACGACCTTCAGTCGCAGGATTTGCCGAATACTCGAATCCAGCCTGACCGCCGCTGGTTCGGTACGATTGTTTATATATGCTTATTTTCATTTTGTTGATTAAGTTTTTGTTCAGTGATACTTAATTTAGCAGTAGAATGGTACGAAGAGCTCTTAAATATTTATTTTGGTATGGTTTTGTCTAGAACTGTTCATAGAATTAGTAAATCGAGCTTGTTGTAGTTTAGAGAGAGAATTAGTAAATTGAGCTTGTTGTAGTTTAGAGAGAGAATTGGTAAATTGAGCTTGTTTTAGTTGAGAGTTAGAATTAGTAAATTGAGCTCTTTGTTGTTGAGAGTGAGCATTAGTAAATTGAGCTTATTCTTAAGAAAGAGATTTTGTAAATTTAGCTTGTTGTTGTTGAGAGAGAATTAGTAAATTGAGCTTATTGTTGAGAAAAAGAATTAGTAAATTTAGCTTCTTGTTGTTGAGAGAGAATTAGTAAATTGACCTTGTTGTTGAGAGAGGGAATTAGTATATTGAGCCTGTTGTTGAGAGAGAGAATTAGTAAATTGAGCTTGTTGTTGATCTTTTGTTGGTTGAATTTACAGGGAATACGCGTGTAGTAAATCAAAAGGAGCTTGAGTTTTTCCGCGAAGAGCTGGCAACCCGGTTATCAAGCAACTACAATGTCATATTGAAGGCGAGAACATTGCCAATGTCTCTTTTAAATGATCACCAGAAGGTAGCTATTTCCTGTAATTTAGAGTATCATTTGAAAGCTTACAAGTCACTGAGCTTGTTTATGTGTTATCAATTGCTAACTTCTTTTGCTTTTTGTTTTGTGAAGCAATCCAGGGTTCATCTTCTTGATACCCAGCCCTTTTCGGATGCTTTTGGACCTAAGAATAAAAGGAAACGTCCAAAGCTCTTGGCTGCAGATTATGAGTCTCTAGTCAAGAAAGCTGATGGCTCTCAAGGTAAGTTGACTTTTGGCTCAGGTTGGGATTAGTGACTGACTTACTGTTTGCTAGAATATGACTCGTAACATAATTCCTCTGATATTTGCATATCTAATATGACTCGTGTATTTTTTGTACATGGAGCTGTGGAAATTAAGAACACAAGTTATGTGTTGTGGGAAAAAATGAAATAAATAAGAAGCTTATCAACTTCTGAAATTCATTAGCGTTAAATTGAGTTAAACTACATACTGACTGAATAATTTGTTTTTGAACTGCGCAGATGCCTTTGAAGAAAAGCACACTGGTTCATCTGCAGATGTAAATGAAGGAGATGGATTCAGAGACCTTGTTCGACACACTATGTTTGAAAAAGGTCAAAGTAAACGCATATGGGGTGAACTTTACAAAGTTATTGACTCTTCAGATGTTGTTGTTCAGGTCAGTTTGCTTTAGATATAGGTTAATATATTTGTTTATTTTTTTGCATATTACTTGAATTTCAGAATAGGATAGTGTCAAAACAATTTGTTGTTTGTGTACTCCATAATGTATTCTAGTTGTTCCTTTTTATACTTGAATGGTTATTGGAAGACAGTGCTTTTAAGTATTGCAATGTATACATGTATGTGTGGTGTGGATAAACTGAAATGCAGAAGATCCAGTTTCATTCCTTGCAATATATTCTTGACCATTTTAGATGTATTGGGATAAACATGTTATTTTCTCAAACATTCAATTCTATATTACAGGTATTGGATGCTAGGGACCCACAAGGTACAAGGTGTTATCATTTGGAGAAGCATTTGAAAGAGCATTGCAAGCATAAACACATGATTCTCTTATTAAACAAGGTTTTCCATACGTTTCATATTGAAACTTATTTATTTATGGTTGTTTAGTACATATTCTGAGTTTTTAACACTGCTCTTTTCACAGTGCGATTTGATTCCAGCCTGGGCAACAAAAGGGTGGCTTAGAGTATTATCCAAGGAATATCCTACTCTAGCATTCCATGCAAGCATCAACAAGTCCTTTGGCAAGGTAATTTTTGCACATTCTGAGTACTTGTCGAATTCTGATTCCGAGGAACACATAATATGTGAGATAAATAACTATGAAAATACAGTTTTATTATCTTACCTTTAAAGGTCCAGCACTTGAGCTAAACTGTACTTGCATTTATTTTTTAGAACTTAGCAACTCCAGTATGTTGTACATAGTTGCTGAATGTTTCTTGTGCTAATTGGGTTCTCTCTTTAATGTACTCTCACCTTCTATTTCAACTATGGAGTTTTGACCGCCCTTGATTTTATCGTAATTGTGGAATTTTTAGTTTATGCGCGGTCACATTTAAAAACAAAACAAAAAGAATACCTAAACTTTATGGATTGGGTACTTTGGTCGGTTCATTATTGGAGACTCATAAAGGAAAAAAGATTAAAGATAATTAAATTATGATGGCAAACTATCATTTAGATTATTGGTTCTTATTTCCAAACCTATGATTGTTGGCTGTTTAAATGTCAGTGCGGCTATCATGTAATGCACTGTATTTCTTTTTCTTTCATTTCCTTTCACGTTTTAATTTCTGTCTGATATGTTTGGTACAGGGATCTCTTTTGTCAGTGTTGAGACAATTTTCCCGATTAAAAAGTGACAAACAAGCAATATCTGTGGGATTTGTTGGGTATCCCAATGTTGGAAAGTCATCAGTGATCAACACGCTGCGTACAAAGAATGTATGTTTTTTTTCCCTCCTCATTATATTCAATATTCTATTTTGTTACTATTGTAATAAATTTGCTAGTAATGGAGAACAAATTGTGTTTTCTATTCAAAAATTTCTTGAATGTGACAATAAAGTCGATAATAACCTCTTATGCATATCAGATGTTTGCATGCCTAATGTGGTCGAGAATTTTGGCTGTTTCTGAATGCTTCATCACATGCACTTGATGCTCATAGCCTTGAGCTTCAGTTGAAATCTGAATCCATTTTATTCAAGGGGCGATAAAAAGCTAGTTGGTTTAATCTTAGTTGACCAAATTTTCTGTTTTTCTATGACAGGTTTGCAAGGTTGCACCTATTCCTGGGGAGACTAAAGTATGGCAATATATTACTCTCACAAAGAGAATATTTTTGATCGACTGTCCAGGAGTTGTTTACCAAAATAAAGACACTGAGACAGATGTTGTGCTGAAAGGCGTGGTACGTTTCATTTTCATTAATCAGTTGTCTAGTTCATGATTGGCTGAAGATGTGTGCATATGGTATTTTAGTACAATAACTTTTATTTTTTAGTGTGCACCTTTAAGGTTGTGATTTAGTCCTTTGCCTATGTATAGAGATTGTTGTTTATAACCCTTCTTTCTCATTGTATTCACTGTATGTATGTACATATATATGTATATATTATTGCTTTGTGTTTGCTTTTCTTATTGTTTGAGTTATAAATCAAATCTGATGTTTTGTTATATATTAATTGTCTTGAAGAATTTTGATTTTCTTTCAGGTACGTGTCACAAACTTGAGTGATGCTTCTGAACATATTGGAGAAGTTTTGAGACGTGTGAAGAAGGAGCACTTGAGAAGAGCATATAAGATTAAAGATTGGTAGGCTAAGTTGTCTATATTTTCGTTTTCTCTGCCATGTTAATTAAGTAGAATGTTTCTGATACCAAAAGAGCTACTGAACTTGGAAGAACTCTATTCTGTTATGTTCTCAGGGTCGATGATGCTGACTTTCTATTTCAGCTATGCAAATTGTCGGGCAAGCTTTTAAAGGTACCTTTGTATACTAAATGCTTGATTTCAGTGATGATGCTTTAACTGTTCATAGATGATGTTAAATGTTTGTATTGTTTGCCTGTAAATTTGAATGCTCCAATTTCTAACCTAATTAAGGAAAGGGATTTTTTTAACAATATTTGCTTCGTGAATAAAGAAAATGAAATTGATGTTCCACTTGTTTATAACAGTATTATGAAGTCTTGCTAGTTGCCACAAATTAGTTGTATCTATGAATCTGTGTATATTTTCAAGTATATCATTTATTTATTTCACTGTTTTGCGTATAGGGTGGTGAACCTGATTTGACTACTGCAGCAAAAATGGTCCTTCACGATTGGCAGAGGGGTAAAATACCCTTCTTTGTAGCCCCTCCACGACAAGAAGCGGAATCCTCCTCTGCGGAACCCAGTAATTATGGTATTGATGAAGTTGCAGTAGACAGTAACCAGGCTTCTGCAGCTTTTAGAGCTATTGCAGATGTTATTACGTCCCAACAAATGAAGAGTGTCCCGGTCCAGAGGGATCTCTTTAGCGAAACTGAGTTAAAGGGTGAAGATACTGAGGGTCAGCAGCCAGCCACTATCGATGACGAGGCAGTGGACGAGCTTCCAGCCAATGATGATGATGATGACCAGTCTTCCCCAACCGATGGTGAGGAATCGAACCAGCTTTCAGACTCTGATGATGAAGAAGAAGAAGACGACGACGACGTTGCAGACTCTGGAGATGATGAAGCCAACCCCGGGAGTGACAACTAGCTTCCAGGTTTTGTAATTTCAGTATTGAGTTTTGATCTCTCGACTTCTGTATTAGGTCTTTCTTATACCTGTTTAGAAATAGCCATTCAGTAAGGTCTGATACTATCGCATTGCCTATATTTAATTTCTTTAGTTTAGCTCCCGTGTTTAGTTTCGGTTGTGGAAGAACCATTAAGGTACAATAGATTCTCCTGATTTTGATAAACTGTTTCTGCTATAGTCTCTAGAGGTTAGATTCTATGAATTATCTCGGATTGTGAATTTGTGATGCGATGTGTCGTGTTATGGGCATTTTTGATTGGAAACAGGTGTGGCCACACCAATCCAGTGCCTGGTTCTTGATTGTGCGTGTATATTAGACTGATACCATACTTTTTTGTCAATATTAGAATGTTATCAGATATCCTCTGGTCGGGATTTTGATGGCAAGAAGATCCATCCATGCACAACTTGCATGAGTGGGACATAAAAATACCATCTCGCCACATGTGCTTGCTATATGAATCCTCAACGTGTCCGTTTTAGCTTTTGGTTTGCCCTTTCTCTTCTTACACTATGTAAATAGAACCCTAGTAATATCCCGACCAGAACATTATTTGGCTTTGTAACGAGTTTCTATCGAGCCAGGTCAAATTGTAGTAGCCTTAACTCCAGAATTGGCATCGTAGTTAAGAGTTGAGTAAGACGCTTTTGTTGTGGTATTATGTTTAGTATATTTTGTCGTCAATGGTCATTGTTTTGATTGATAATCATAAAACCAATTGACCATATGTTTAGATTTAGTCACTCTCTCCTTGATGGACGCAAAGAAATATAAATACAAATGGGACCTAACAAACACGATGTGGATAGGTCAGGTTAGTGTCAACACGGCATTAAATAAATCTAAACATTGTGTATAGGGATTTTGAGAATGCAAGCACTAACAATCATGCATGTTTTGAGACATTATTTATTGCCTTTGTGCATAGAATATATTGAAGGGTAAAATGTATATCGACTGATATAAAGTTTTATTAGTTGCAACTTAACAAAATTTAACTTTATTTAAAATCATTTATATTCACCCAAGTGAATTTGTAGGACCGGAGCGACCCGTTTAGATCCATGATTTTAAATGAGGTGCAATCACCTTATTAGTTTAACTGATGTACATTAGGGTAAAATGTATATCAGTTGACTGATATAAAGTTATATTAGTTGCAACTTAACAAAGCCAATGAGGTGATGACAC
>JAYMTK010004729.1:0-10845 GCA_036897405.1 Pelargonium myrrhifolium | reverse complement strand
CTTCAAGGAGTTTTTACCAAACAAACTACCCTCCTTAATGCTCTTTAACCACCAACATTCAACTCCTTAATAAAAACATTCAGCTCCTTTATGTTTTCATTCAGTAGCATCCAGGCAAAACAAACAAGCATTAAGTAGCACATACCCCTACTAAGTTGCGCAGAACCATTCCATTATAAATTTGTCAACTTAAAATGAAAAATACCCAAAATACCCTTGACGATCGAACAATGCGAGGAGAAAACAATAAACTCCTGTCGATCAGGAAGAAATCGACGCAAGAATAACTTTGATGATAAGATGAGTAGAAGATAAAAGACAAATAGAATGTGTAAGAGTAAAAAAACATTCACCAACTTTGGATGGATGGGGACCTCCTAAAAATCTTATCCTGGGAAATATATAATTTTTATTAAATTGATCGAAGATGAGGTGTTGCTTCAATTTTGTTTTTGGAGTAGGCTTACCAAACAAGTTCTAAGGTGCTTCTTTTGCGGAGATGCAGCAGAAGGGTTTGTTTCTTTGTTATTTCAGTATTAGTATCAGTAGTCACTGCACCTACAGGAGGCCTACACCTACCGTAGGTGTTGGGCGTGGGACTCTTAAACACAGACCCGACTGCCTAACACTCTCACACACAAACTCAAACACAAAGAACAGAGTGAGAGTGAGAGCAAAACTATCAAACACTAAGAAAATGGGCAGTGGTGGTTGCGCATTGTCCTCCGACACCATCGTCATCAAGTCTCCCAACGACAGGCGCCTCTACAGGCTCATTCAACTCCATAATGGTCTCTCTGCTCTGCTTATCCACGATCCCGAGATCTATCCCGACGGGCCCATTCAATCCTCCGCCGACCATCTCGAAGAAGACGACGACGAAGACGACGAGGAAGATGACGAAGACGAAGACGAAGACGGAGAAGATGAAGATGAAGATGAAGAATTCGAGGACGACGGCGGTGAATTACAAGGGGACGGGAAGAAAGGTGCTTCTCAGACTAAGAAGGTTCGGTTTCTCTTTCCCTTCCAATATTTCAGTAAACTAGATTGGTTTAGTCAATTTCATATTGTTGTATCTGCTTTTGCAGGCTGCAGCAGCTATGTGTGTCGGTATGGGTAGCTTCTCCGACCCTTTCGAGGCACAGGGCCTTGCTCATTTTCTAGGTTTGATGATTTCATTTATCAGTGTTTTCTCTATTTTTATTCGTAAGTGCAGACATGTCTGACCAGTATTATATGTGCTTCACAGAACACATGCTCTTCATGGGAAGTACTGAGTTTCCAGATGAGAATGAGGTTTGTTTGTCAATGACCTTGAAGCATTGTCTTTTAAGATTGTTATCGGGAGCTTAGAGTTCTTCTTTGCCTGAATAAAGATGAACCAATTACTAGATGACATAACATGTTAAGTTGCTTCTGTGCGATGGGAACTTTCCATGGTCTTTTATTTGTAAATGTTTCTCATCATTACATAAGAAGATAGTTAGTTTGCTATTCCTTCACTTTGTTAATCACTTGATCGAATAATGATTTGTATATTTAGGGTTTGGCTGCTGACATGTTAGAACGTTAAGTCGTATCTGTTGAAATATTTCCATATTTGTTTTCCATGCTTGCTTCACTACTTTGTGGTAACAGCTAATCTGGGTTGAACATTATTGTTTGGATGCCTTTGCAAATATGCACTTCAGAGTAACTGTTGCTTCACATAATTTTGAAAAAGAAAATATTGATTCTCTGGTACTTTGCCCTACTAATTTGACTCTTTTCTTTGCTAGTATGATAGTTACTTGTCCAAACATGGAGGCTCATCAAATGCATATACAGAAACTGAGCATACCTGCTACCATTTTGAAGTTAAACGAGAATTTCTCAATGGTGCCTTGAGAAGGTAAAATGTTGATTCTTCATGCATTGGTAATGGTACCGTATAACATTTGTGTTGATGAAATTGCAGCCTTTCCTGGTGATTTTCCCACCATCATTGTCGTACTAATCTTGCTAATGACTATGAATACTTCAAAAGTTTAGAATTTTTTTGTGTGATGATCATGCATTCACAGAAATTTTGTGTATAAAATAAGTTGTAGGAATGGGAGATATATTAATAAATTCATCGCACATTTGTTTCCACTCTAATGCATGTCATGAATTATTGAGATTGAAATGGGTTCATTGTTAACTCTGATTATTGTGCTGATATTTTAATCTGACATATGGATCCATCATTATCATGGTAATTTATTTCCTCTATGATATATGGTTGACAATGTTTTATGTTTGGTCCTGTTCCTGTAGTCTTGGGATCTTCTGCATTGTCAGCCAACAATTTGTTTTTGTTGTTGGCTCTTTACAGTAGCATGCAGCATTTTGAGATCAAGGATTTGATATTCTATCTTTGTTTATTGATTGTAGGGTGGCAAAATCCAAATCAGGGGCTAGTTATTGATCATATTTGTATGGCTTACAGCATTTCCACTGACCTAATGTTTATCTTGGTCTATTTGCTTTGTCAGGTTTTCGCAGTTTTTTGTTTCACCGCTAGTGAAAACTGAGGCCATGGAACGAGAGGTTCTTGCTGTTGATTCTGGTATGTATCACTATACCAGTTTCAGAGTTTTCTTGTACCACATGGTGGTACTTTTGTTTACTTCTGGTTTGTTATTTGTTTTTACAGAATTTAACCAGGTTCTGCAAAATGATGCTTGCCGCCTTCAACAAGTTCAGTGCTATACCACTGCGCCTGGTCACCCTTTTAACAGATTCTTTTGGGGTAGCTTGCCTGCTTTTTCAAACTCTTTTGCATAGCTTTCCTGGTAGAGTATTTCTTGTTTCATATTAAATATTTTTCCCTTACTTCCGATGGAAGGGAATAGGAAGAGCCTGGTTGATGCCATGGAGAAAGGGATTGATTTGCGGGAACAGATTTTGAAATTGTACAAAGATCATTACCATGGTGGACTTATGAAGCTAGTTGTCATTGGAGGAGGTTAAGTTTTCTTTCTATGTTTTTAAGATGCTATATGCTATAACACATTTTAGGGTGTTTTTTGGATGTAAAGATTCTCAAATATCAACTTCATTCTTGTAATTGTCTTTCACAAGCTCGTTTACATGTCAAAGGATATTGAAACCCTACATTTGTGTATTAACCCAAGCACTTTTGATATACTGCAGAATCCCTGGATGTTCTTGAAAGTTGGGTTGTTGAATTATTTGGTAATGTTAAAAAAGGTTCTCAAGTGAAACCAGAGTTTAGAGTCAATGGTCCTATCTGGAAAAGTGGTAAACTGTATAGGTTAGAGGCAGTGAAAGATGTTCATACCCTTGATTTAACATGGACATTGCCTTGTCTGCGTCAAGACTATTTCAAGAAAGCAGAAGATTATCTAGCCCACCTCATTGGGCACGGTAAGATTTCTTGTCTTAATATTCTACATGTCTTATCATTTACTGATTTATTTGATATATTCAGTATGCTGCAGTTCTCTCTTAAGAATGTTATGTTATAACTTTGAATATCTATGTGTCTGTTTTAATCTCATGGCTATAATCTTCCTTCCCTCTTATTGTTTTGTTTTTTCTCTTACCAAGGTACCTAAAATCATTTCTAGTATTCTAGAACTAACCCCTTTGAAAGTGCTGAACCACATATGTAAAGGCATACATACTTTCTTGAAGATCCAAAGAAGAAAGGAGGCTCTTCCTTCTTCAAACCCCAAGTTTTCTTCCTAGAGAAAATCTCCTTGAAAATGATATCTTCACGACATTTCTTGCTTTGGATTTCTTCTTTTGCACCCTATAAATCAATTCGTCTGTACATTTTCAAGTCATGGTTTATAGTTAGGGGGGGAGATCGGTTGGTTAACAGCTAAATTGGTATGACTTATGAACCAAACTGATTTATTTTGAATAATGTTAAAACTGACCAAACCAAAGCCAAATTTATCAAAAACTGATTGTTTTTTTTTTCCATTTAAATCGAACCAAACCATTTATATTTTAATTTCAGTCTGTAAATGAATCATTACATAACTATCCAAAGCATATGTATACTAATTCAGCATGAGCTTTCCTAGTTACTAGTTCATCAACTAAAGAAAATATTTTTATATCATCCGAGTTCCAAAATTTAGAATATTTGCCCATATCACACTTCCAATGCATTCTTGTTAATGCCCCATACAATATGTAAATCCAAAAAAAAAAAAATGAAAATCAAGTTATTATTTAAAAAAAAAAATCAAATTCAGGATGATATAGATTTGACCTATTACGAACCAAAAGTTAGTTAGGCTCCATATTCTAAGATTAATCTGTAATTTGAAATGGGGTCAGACATTGTATTAAGATAAAAATATTCGGTTTGGTTAACCAATCAAATATACTTATGCAAAACTGAAAACCTTACTGACATCAATATCTTCAGCTTATAACCAACGTGTGACCAAACTGTTAAAGAAAAATCCTGAACCGACCGTACGATTCAGTTGTATTATGCCTATCCCTATTTATAGCCATATGTATATATCTGCATGGTCACATGTTTTGAGTATGGTTTTCTTATCAATTTTTTTTTTCTCCAGAGGGAAGTGGAAGCTTGCATTCATTTCTTAAAGCTAAAGGATGGGCAACTTCTCTATCTGCTGGTGTTGGGGATGAAGGATTGCATCGATCCTCCATAGCTTATATATTTAACATGTCCATACGCCTCACTGACTTTGGGTTAGAATCGGTAATTTCTTCGTTCCAACTCCCATGCTTTTATGCTTTTTGTTTGAGAGTAAAACCACCTTTCTTTGGTAAATTTGTTTATACACTGAATGTTCCTTGCACCTTGTTTGCCCTTGTTCTAACCTTGCTAGTATGAATAATCAGTGTTCCTGGTAGAGGCAGTTCCTTAATTGGCATTTCTTCCTTTTGAAATTTGTTTTCTACTCGAAATGTGCATAGTCAGTATCCTTTTTATTTCTATCTGTCTAAGTTCTTAACTTGTTTGTTCCATTGGAATTACTTTTCTTATGTTATGTAATGCCACCCAATTTGCAGATCTTTGAAATAATTGGTTTTGTTTATCAATACCTTAAGTTATTACGTCGGGATTCTCCCCAAGAATGGATATTTAAGGAACTACAAGATATCGCCAACATGGAATTTAGATTTGCTGAGGAGCAACCTCAGGATGATTATGCTGCGGAACTTGCAGGTATTATTTCATTTATGTACACCTTGGTGTAACTGCTGTCACGTCATAAACTTATATTTCAATTCGATTTCCATTCCTACTTGAAGTTTTGATGAATTTATCTTACATACACTTGCATTTTTTTTAAATTACTATAATTTTTGTGTACTAGTCTTGTACAATCTCATAATGAGTAAAGAATGCCACTTAAGAGCTGCTGACGAGCCTGCTCGTGGGGGCTTTTTATGGGTGTAGTATCCTTGTCCAGCTTTATGAGAATCTGCTCAAACCATTCATGGCGCATGATGAATGGTTTGTAATTTTGCAATAGATTGGGTCTAAACTAAATAACAGGAATTCTTAAATTTTTGTAGAAGTTTGTTTTCATGTTATCCCCTGAATGTAGTTTTGTTGTTATCATTGGATGGTTTTAGCTTGCTTAGGATACTGCTAATGTTTTCTTGTTCATTGCAGAGAATATGCTCGTTTATCCAGCCGAACATGTTATTTATGGGGATTATGTGTATAAGATTTGGGATGAGGAAATGATTAAAAAAGTTTTGGGTTTCTTCACACCAGAGAACATGAGGGTTGATGTGGTATCGAAGTCTGTAAAGTCACAAGGTAAATTTGTCTACATTTGTCAGTCTTACTAACACATTATTTATGCCCCCACCCAGGTTAGCTTTCATACTCACTCTTCATCATTTGTTGAAAATTTCAAAACTGTCAGATTGCCATTGTGAGCCTTGGTTTGGATCACATTATACCGAAGAAGAAATTTCTTCATCTTTGCTTGAGCTATGGAGAGATCCTCCAGAAATTGATACTTCATTTCATCTACCTTTGAGGAACGAGTTCATTCCATGTGATTTTTCCACCCGTGTTGATAATGCATACAACAATATTGCGAATGTATCTTCTCCAAGATGTATACTTGATGAACCATTGATGAAGTTGTGGTACAAGCTAGACAATACTTTCAAAATCCCTCGCGCAAATACATATTTCCGTTTAAATTTGAAGGGTGGATACGATAATGTGAAAAGCTGTCTAATGACTGAATTATTCATTCATCTTCTGAAAGATGCACTTAATGAGATTATATACCAGGTTAGTTGCCCTTCCAAGAAATGATCAGTTATGCGTACTTATTTGTTGAGTGGAAACCTGAATTACTTCCATCCATTTTCAAAAGTAAACATCCTGGGGGTTTTCTATTGGAACTTGTGACCGCTTATGAAACAGACTAGAAAATCATTGGATTTAATTATCCTTGTAAAGTTATCTGATTTTACCATTTCACTGGAATACTAGAGTTTATTTCTCTCGATAATTTCCACTGTCATACTAATTTGAAAAAAGCTTTCATCCAAAATGCTTCTCATTTAACACCCCTGATCTTTTAGTTATTATGCCCTCAAAGTGTCACTCTAAATCATTTAGTAATATTAGGCATTCTCTTGTTATTTCTAACAGTTAATTCATCTTTACTAAATGACATTTGAGTTCTGTGATTCCCTATCTATGCAGGCCAGTGTTGCCAAGTTGGAAACTTCTGTGTCAATTTTTAGTGATAAGCTGGAGTTGAAGGTCTATGGCTTCAATGACAAGCTTCCAGTTCTATTGTCTAAAATCTTGTCAACAGCGAAGTCTTTTTTGCCAACTGATGACCGTTTCAAGGTATCCTTGAAACTTTCTATTCTTCTGTGTCCTTAATCCTTGCTTGTATTTGTTTACATCATGCAGCCCTATGTACAATCGCTTTCTTTTAATCTCCTTGTTTATTGAGAGAGCTTCTGCTGGGCCAGGCTTAAGCTAATGACTAGCGAGTGTATTCATATACTCGACTGCCAATGTGGAAAAAATATCTGGATTGTGGATTAAAATAATACTTGATAGTCATACAGTACTTTTCACTAAAGTTGCCAAGCACCTTAACTTTACATCCCTATAGTAATTGTCTGATTTAGTTTGCTTCTGCTTTTTGTTTGCTGGTTTATGATTTATTTATTAGAATGAGATATTAATGCTCAATACAGGTTATTAAAGAGGATATGGAGAGAAGTTTGAAAAATGCCAACATGAAGCCTTTAAGTCATTCATCTTACTTGAGACTGCAAGTTTTATGTGAGAGTTTCTATGACGTGGATGAGAAGCTGCGGATACTATCTGATATATCTGTTGCTGATTTGAAGACATTTATTCCCAATCTTCGTTCCCAGGTACAAGAAGAAATGGCATATTTAATAGTTCTTTTGGTGTGGTAAATTCTTGATACTCAGCATTGTCCTCCTGTCCTGGCAGTTCTGTCGTGGATTTCATTCACTCCCTTGACCTTTCACACACATGATGTATAACCTAGAGTTTCAGCTGGTGGATATATTACCTAGGATTCATTGACATAGACAAGCACTTGCTGTACATACAAAGACCGACCAAAGACACCTTTAAACCTTGATGAGCTATCATCAGAGTAGAGGAATATAACATAAAATTAACTCATTTGGAAGTTAGTAACAGATATATCCTTAATTTGAATGAGCTGCTGCTTCTCATTATCTTTTTATTTATTTAGAAGCATTATTGGCAGCTACCGTCTTAGGTTAGATACACATTTGGTGCTTTATCAATCCCAGAAACTGATGAACCATGACAAAGACATTCAAGCCCATGCTATGAGACACTGAACCTAGGTTATAGTACCGGCTGAGCCTGTGGGCATATTCAGGACATCTACTAAAAGTTTAAATCCCTAAATATGGTCAGACTAAAAAAGTTTCAGGAGTTAATTGAGAAGCATGAAAAACTGAGTTTGCCAGCTATATGATAATGACTTGTAGGGAAAATATTTTTAAATGAATAGTAGATTTCCATTACTTTTCTGGATGAGTCGGCTTGAAACAGATAGAAGTCTGGAAATTTTATGTCTTGAAGATCTAATCTTGACTTTCAAATCATTGAATAAGAAACATGGTATTATTAGTCAAATGACACGGAAGAAAAATGTCGAAAAAGGAGGTCTAAGTGCCTTGCTATAGTGATACTCCTTCAAACAGTTGATACCCTTACTTTTTTGTTGACTTGTAATTTTTCTAGATCCAGTAAAAATGACATTTGTTCCATTTGTATCTTGCACAGATTTACATAGAGGGCCTTTGCCATGGCAATTTGCTTGAAGAGGAAGCAATTAGCTTATCAAACATCTTTAAAGCCAACTTTTCTGTACCACCACTTCCTATTGAAATGAGGCATAAGGAGCATGTTATACGCCTTCCCTCTGCTGCCAACCTTGTTAGAGATGTCAACGTGAAAAATAAGTCTGAAACAAACTCTGTTGTTGAGGTTACTGAATGACAACCAACTTCATAGCTTTCCCTTCCATTATTTATCAACATCTTAATGTCTCTATTATCTCATATATCATACTTGTATACCCTGTTCCTGGTTTTGGTTCAAATTGCAGCTATATTTCCAAATTGAGCAAGAAGGTGGGTTGGAATCAATTAAATTGAAGGCCTTGGTAGATCTTTTTGATGAAATTGTTGAAGAACCACTTTTCAATCAGCTAAGGTGATTTAATATGAGTTGGACATCATATCTTGCTGAACTTTATCTTGGTTTTGGTAATTCTGTGGCTGGGGAGACTGGAGAGTTTACTTTTCAATTTAGATAATAACTCCCTCTCTCCCATTCGGCATGCATTCTCTGACTTCTGAGAACGTTTGTTTTTTCTTGATTTTTTTTCATTTGTTCTCTATTTTTTTTGGAATGCAGGACAAAGGAGCAGCTTGGCTATGTTGTTGAGTGTAGTCCTAGAATAACATACCGCATCTTAGGGTTTTGTTTCTGTGTTCAGTCATCCAAGTATAATCCAGTCTACTTACAAGGGAGAATTGATAACTTCATAGACGGCCTGGAAGAGATGTTGGTAAGCACACATTTATTCCTTCTATATTGCACAATTTTCACAACTCTTTTCATTGCTTTCTAGTGGCTTTACTATCATTCTGCTATTCAAGGTATAGTTGCATTTAATAGGATGAGATTGTCTGCACTGTTTACAAATTGGTTGGGTTATCTGCTTTCTTTGTTGCTGAATGGCCATTTTTTTAGAGTTGCCTTGAACACGGATAAGATTTTATTTATTATTATTATTTTTTTATTTTTTTTTTTTTGTAGAGGAAAATTTCATTGGGTGAAGTTTTTGCTGGAATGTTTTAGTAGCTGGGTCTCTTTTTGTAATTGAAAACTTGTTTCAGCTTGGTACAAGAGAGTGAATTCAATTTTGTTGTTACTCATTAAGCCATAACGTATATAAGCCTAAATTTTTCGTTAAAAAATGAGGATTCATATAGCCTTCTAATGGCATTTGTGTATTTGAAATATATATTTGCATTGCAGGATGGGCTTGATGATGAATCCTTTGAGAACTACAAAAGCGGGTTAATGGGAAAGCTACTGGAGAAAGATCCATCCCTCTCATATGAAACCAATCGATTTTGGAATCAGATTGTTGACAAAAGGTAGCTTTTTGGCTGGGATAGTTGGTACTTGCATACTAGTGACTCGTGAAGTAGTCATAATTATTGGATCATTTCAATCATTCAACCTTCATAACTCTGTTTGACTGTCATATTTCCAGAGTTATTGGCTGATCCAATTGCTTTTACTATGTCATTATAATTATAGTAGTAGTTTAATATAAACTTGTAGAAACATATGCTAGTAGTCCTTGATGATTTTGTGGTTACATATGAACAATTAAGAGAGCTCTAAAAATGAAAGTGTGGATACTAATTTTGATGTACAGGTATATGTTTGATTATTCGGAGAAGGAAGCAGAGGAACTTGGAAGTATTCAGAAGAAAGATGTTATAAATTGGTACAAGATGTATTTGCATAAATCGTCTCCAAAGCGACGGAGACTTGCAGTTCGAGTTTGGGGCTGCAATACTAACATTGAAGAGGCTGAAACGAGACCTATATCTGTGCAGGTTCTTAAAGATGCCACAGCTTACAAGAAGTCATCTGAATTCTATACAGCCATTTGTTGAACAATATTATTGTTGGTTCAAGTTCAGAGTAATGTCATTGAACCAACCAACTGGAGGCCTCAGTTTTGAAAAGAGGCAGAGTTGGTGAGGATTATTATTTTGATATTCAGGAAGTGGATTATTATTTTGATTATTAGCTTTTGAATTTATTTATATTACTGTTAATGAACCAATCATTTACCCTGCCCTTCTGTGGGAATTGATATTAATTTAAAATGCAAATAATGAGAACTGTTGGATTAGTTTTTGATAATGAATCTCAGTCCTCCAATCTTACTTGCCTACATAAGAGACGTAACAAATTTTCTTGGCTTTCATATACATGTTTGACCTATTTAAATATTAGGGGAAATTACAGAGGGATGTCCTCATTTGAAAGTCAGTTGCAAAAATGTGCCATCACCTTGCCAAACGTACTTTAAGGTGCCCTCAATTATCATTTTCGTGAATTTTCCGTTAAAATGGACGGAAATGGACGGAATCTGCAGATTTTGCCACATCAGTTTCGTTGTTTCTCTTTGCAAGCCTCGCCGGATTGTCATGTCCGATAAAAATCGATGACAAGATCGTGATTAATTTGTGGGTCTTGTGTCTTGTGTG
>JAYMTK010004728.1:0-10845 GCA_036897405.1 Pelargonium myrrhifolium | reverse complement strand
AATTGAACAATAAAGTTTCTTACGTACTAAAATGAACAAATGAAACTTTCAAGTGTACCAAATTGACCATTTTCTCTTTTAAGAAACTAAAATAACACATCTACCATTTCAAAACATTGATTGAATTAATTGATGTATATTGTTTATCTTTTAAATTAACTTTTTTATATAAACTTTTTTCCACTCTCTTTCACTCTATCGTTTTCAAAAACGACTAAAGAATTCGTACAGTTACGTCTATTTTGATTTTTAAAACAGCGAGAAACTCTTAAATTTACATATAGCAAATTATGATCTATCGTGCATAGTAAATTAACATGTTTTGATGAGCTTAGCAATGGATCCAAAAAAAATTCGGATCAGATTTAAGTTAATTTTTATTGAAACCTATAATTGTATGGTCCACATGGACCACTTCTATACATGCATTAATTACAGATTTATAGAACAAGCACATAGTCATGTGAGGTACAAAGACAGAAATGCCCTCGCCACCGGTGACCCAATTCTCCGCGGCGTTTCCGTACAGTTCCCGGTCCCACTGCGACCGCGAGCTACAACATATATAAACGAACACTCCAGACTCGTCTTCAATGTTCCTCGCCCAAAAATGGCCCATCGATCTTTCAAGCGTTTTCTCAGCAACATTTGTGAGCATAAATTTCACACCTTTATCATCTTTCTCTGCACAAATCGGACATTTTCATGGAAATTTACTGTTTCCCATTTTGTTGGTCGCAGATTGTGGTAGAAATTGGCTGGAGAAACAGGAGTTCCGTAAAGGGTTCGAGTACGGTGTCGCGAGAAGGTGTAATACGCAACCAGGTAATGGAGATGGGAATGGGAGGAAGGAGGAGAAAGATGGAGCTCGAGCTCCTCTGTCTCCAGCGCCTAAAGTTGTGAGGAACCCAGATTCTGATTCTGGGTCTGATGAGGATTTGAGTGAAAATAGGTGGAAATTGGAGCTTGATTGGGTCGCCAAAGCTCTTGAGCCAGCTCTCCAATTGTACAAGTGGGCTTTGCCAACAGGTCTTGATCATTATAGTTAATTGGATTGTGAAATATTGTTGGTAGATTGAGAATTAGCTTCCAAGCATTTGATTTGTGTTTATTGCTGTATTTTGAACTTGCCATGTCTTTGCATATCATTTTTGTAGACATTGAGATAGTGTTTTGGAGCTGTGGTTGTTGGGAATGTTGATGTGTGTATGTTAAGTTTGTTGAATGGCACTTGCAAAGCCATAGGATGCTTAGATATATTTGTTCGAACACCAAGAAATATGATATTAGGAATGAAGAAGCTATCTAGGCAAAAGTTGGGGTAGCTTGAATTGTAGATACGATGAAGGAAAACTACTTATTTGGACATGGTGTAGCGTTAGGGACAGTGTTCTTGTAGGGAAACGTGAGAGAATTCATCGTGATAAGAATTTTTGTTCATGTGTATTAAGATTTTTTGGTTATGGGATTCTCATTCTCATTCCAAAATTATAATCCAAATGCTTCGTAAAAGGGGTAGGGATGGACCTAGATCAAAATGGACAGAAATAGAAAGAAAAATCATGATAGCGTTCGAAAGGACTGGATGAGAAAAATACGAGTAGAAGATTACATTTTTTGTTGTTGAAGGATTCATATAGAAAAATAGGAAATGGCTTAAGTACTCGACTACTGTGGTGTTTTGAGTTTGCTGTCTAATGGTGTGTACTGGAGACTGATTAACATTCAAATTTGCAGGGAGCAAAGACCCACCCAGTAGTCGGTCTCTGGCAGAGATCATTACTAGCATACAGTGGAGTAAGATTGGTTTCCAGGATTGGAGCCTAAGTGATCTTACGGTTGCCTTATATCTCATTTATCTTCGTCAAGCATCTACGGATGCATTTGAGGATTTTGAGGGCGTCCAGATAACGTCAGAGCCTATAGTAATCACTTTATCGATATTACTGAATGAATATTTGTCTTCGCAATACTGATTATTCACTTTATCCTTGTATGGTTTTTCATTATTCAGTATTTTCTCATTTAGGTCGAAGATCTCATCTACCATACTGAATTAGCCAGAGGAGCTTATAAGGATAATCCCGCAGTTCTTGCAAGAAACAGCATGCTTCGAGAAAGCAACGTTGTGAAGTTTGTGAAAGATTCTGTTGTGATGAGGCCAGGATATTATATTGGGATTGATACTCGTAAAAAACTTGTGATTCTTGGAATCCGTGGAACTCACACAGTGTATGATCTTATTAACATTGTTTCTACGAGCAATCAAGAAGTAACGTGTGAAGGCTATTCCACACGCTTTGGTACAGCTGAAGCTGCTCGTTGGTTCCTTACACATGAGATGGGAACCGTAAAAAAATACTTGGATAAACACGAGGTGGAGAATATTTCACTGTATCTTGTTTTGCATGCTATAGTTTGACTTCACGCATCTCCACTTGTAGTGAACCTGATTTATTTACAGGGCTTTAGGTTAAGGCTAGTTGGTCATTCTCTTGGAGGGGCTACAGCTTCTTAACTAGCAACAATGCTCCGTAAAAAAGTCGGCCAAGGAGCTCGGTTTCAGCCCCGAAATAGTTTCTGCCATTGGATATGCAACTCCACCCTGTGTCTCTAGAGAACTTGCTGAAAGCTGCTCCGAGTATGTAAGCACTGTTGTAATGCAGGTAGGCAGTTGTTTGTATAATAATCATTCTGCTACGTTTACTTTTAAAGAAACAGTACTTTGATTCACTTGTATGAACTTTTTCCTAAAAAATTATTTGCAGGACGATATAGTACCTAGGTTAAGTACTGCTTCCTTAGCAAGACTGAGGAACGAAATTCTTCAAACTGATTGGTAAGTAACTACTACAAAGTACAAAGCGTAAGAAGTTATGTTATTTATGATGCATTATCACATATGAGCCGCGAGAACGCTTAGTAGGCACTAGGCACATTTTAACACTCGACTCTATACCTAGTGAAGTTGAGTTAGTATACAAGAAGTTATTTCAGTCCCTTCTTGTATTTTAATTGGGATCAATATCTCTAAAATATTACATAAAACGATCAAATGATGTGTGGGAAATAAATTATCTCAAGGATAGTTTCTGGTATGGACATCAATATTTAACCGAATAGTGGTTTATTGATTCAAGAAACAGTTTTGTTTGATTTCATCCTTTCCTTTTGCTCAGGATGAGTGTAGTTGAGAATGAAGATTGGAAACGTGCCATAGGTTTGGTTACAAATGCGAAGCAGGTTGTGTTTTCTGTGCAAGATGTAGCTCGGAAACTTGCTGATTATGCAAAGTTCAGTAGCAATAAAATTTCGTCTGGTAAGGGCTCGTTGCTTTTGGGATTGCTTTCAAATGACCCCTTTGGTTTTTTCATTGTTGTGGGATCTGCCATTTGTTTTTTTACCGTGTTTCGTTGTTTGGGATGAATCAGATAGAACCAGACCCCATATCTTGGGGTAGCAATATGTGTTTACGGGTTGTGTTTGTGTCAGGTTAATAGTTTAGTATCTTGTTAAACAGATCGACCTGAATATGACCTAATTATTAAACGGGTTGAGTTTTTAGCAAGTTGACATGACACATTCGACACATAAATAGTTGGGTTGAAAATTACACGACACAACCTCACACGTTTCAATAAATAGGTGCGGGCTGAGTCGACACAAGTCGCAACCCGAAATATTTGACTCATTTAATTTGTACGAGTCATTGACACGAAACTTTGAGAAATTACAATTTTGTCCTTAAATTGGTCACATGACCCAATGACCCATTTACTGTTTAAATGGGTTCAACGCCACGACACGATTAACTATACGGAATGGGTTAGGCAACATGAACATGTTTAAGTTGAAACCGAACCCGCTTTAATTTGTGTCGTGTTTGCGTCAAGGTCATGATCCAAATTGCCACCCCTTACGTTATCAGAGCATCAATATCAACTCTCATCGAACTACTCTCAGCGCATTCCATCATAATTGATGAAAACCAATTTCTGCTTCCAATTTATTACTTCCAACTCGTTAGCTTGACATATGCCTTTTCTACTATATCCTGAAATTTGCACCGATACTGATTTAGTGATATTGTCTCTGCTGACAGATACTCGCATTGGAGAGGAGCCACCCGCCATTAGAAGAGTCCCAAGAACCTCCGAACCAGTCATGAAAAATGATGCATCCCGCAAAGTGGCTGAAGAGTTGTTTGTGCCGGGGACCATTTACTATTTGAAGAGGAATGTGGACATTCGTGGCGACATCAGTAACAAAGACGAGTTCTTCACGCTCTGGAAAAGGCGACCAGATGAACATTTTCGAAGGATTGTGCTGGCTCGCAGCATACTCTCAGATCACAAGAGCATGAGCCATTACTACGCGTTGAGGGATGTGCTCAAAGGCTTGCCTGGGGACGGTTGTGACAGTGTTTTCAGATAAGCAACATGAATTTTTTTTCCTCCATATGTCATTTTCACTGTAAATCTATAGTCATGTTTTTGGATTGTCATTTGTTGTGCTGAATTGATTTTTGAGTTTGCTTGAAACTCAGCTATCATTACTTTGCTAAAGTTGTATTTAGTGTTTGTGCATAGGGTATATTCCTAATTCCTAACGTGTCTCGTTACTTAGTAGAACAGGTTGAGGCGATGAAAAGTTGTCAAACAAAGCACCCAAGTTATTTTTATCAGGCCCGCTATTGACCCGTATTGCCAAGTATAAATAGTGTTTGTATGGATCTTGTACTGGTCCAAATCAAATAGGTTTGGCCTATTCCACTCGATAAAAATTAAGAAATTTTTAGTTAAATGTTAATATATTTTCGGGGAAATTACACAAAACTCTCTTAAACTATGCGTTTTCACATATTGCACCCCTAAAGTATGGTTTTCCATTTTAAGTACTTTTAAACTATTCAAAGATGTTTTCTGTCATTTATGTTAAACAGAAAATGTTATTGTTCACGTCATGTGCCTAGCACATGACCATTTTTTTTTGTTGAAATTCCCACAATATTCTTCACTTATCCTTCTTCTTCAACCTAACTTCGCTGGAAAATCTCAAACCTTGTCGAAATCTCCATTGTTTTGCCGTAAACTTCAAAACTCACTGGAAATTTCATAAACTCGCCGAAATCTCCATTATTCCATCGAAGAGTTCATAAGTTTGCCGGAAAAATTCATAAGTCAGGTTGAAGAAGAAGGATAAATGATGGTATTTTGAGAATTTCAACAAAAAAATGGTCATGTGTTGGGCACATGACGTGAACAGTAACATTTTCTGTTTAACATAACTGACGAAAACATTTTTGAATAGTTCAATACTTTAGGGATGTAATTTATGGAAACGCATAATTCAGAGGTGTTTTGTGTAATTTCTCTTATGTTATGTGAGCATGTGAGTTGACTTCTTCCAATGGTGGACTTCAATTAAATGGCCAACACTGGGCTTCAGTTAAATGGGCTAGTATAATGGGCTTGACATAATCTAAGCCCTTGACCATATTAGTGGGCCTCTAGTAATGGGCTTGGAATAAGGTGAACCCACTATTGGAAGACTTTTGAAATACTTTAAATTTCAAGAGGTTATCAATTTAATTAACCATAGATGATGATCTTGCTTCCCCACCATTACCTACCTTAAAAGGGGCTATGCCATAAAATAGGATTTATTATCCAAATTGCCACATCTATGACATTGCCATCCCTAGCTAGGGTTTTATAGCATCCAAGAAAAAGTAGATTTCTACAACTTTAACCACCACCCACTAAAAAAAACCTAATGGCTATTTTTATATAATTACTATACCTTTCACACCAAACATTTAACCATAAGTTGCAACATCATTCACCTTTTATAGAAAAAAGTTGGGGATTGACATGTACTACAATTACATAAAAAGCTTTACACTATTGATTTGATTTAACAGCTGAATTGATATTCAACTTTTTATTGCATTAACATATGTTGGCCCGTCTGATTGAAAGAGATTCAAGTCGTTTTAGACATTAAATTCTAAGTTCGAAATCTTTTGTTAGCGAAATAATAAATTAAAAGACATCTTATTGTATTTCGTAGTGTTTTAGAATATCTTGAGAGACTAATATTAAGTTGACAACACATGCTACATAAATGATTTTTGAGAACTAATCGGGTTAAACATGCAAAGTTTTAGAGTAGGTTGAGCTGATATTTGAAAATAGAAAGGGTGGCCCAATCAAAGTACATCTATGCCATTTATTAGAATTGTAAATTAAATACTTGATTAATTTAAGAGAAAATTAAAAGAAGAGTGATTTGATTTTTATTTTATTTTTACACAAAATAGTGTATTATATTAGCAAAAGTTGGTGAAATTAATAAAAGATTAGGGACATCCAACTATCAATCCTCTAAATCAGAAACAATTAGCTTAACAAGAATACGAGTTACTCGATCCGTTGGTCCCAAAAAACAAAAAGATCATCAAATAACAATCGATCAATACTAACATATAACACTACTACCATTATATATAGTCGATGTCCACAAAGCCCTAATAAGTGTCATAGCATCGGACACAATTTCATTACCACGAACATTGTTATCTACAAAAACTCAAATCACACAATACTAAATTCTATTGACAATCTAAATAGTGTATGACTTTCAACGTATCATGTGGGTTTAACATAGACTGTATGAACTGTCTCGCGATACCACCTCTAAATATAATAATAATAATAATAATAATAATAATAATAATAAATTAAAGAGTAATATGGGCATCAGTCGACTGGTATAATTTTATATCAGCTGCACTAATAAGGTGTTGACACCTCATTTAAAATCATGGACCTGGACGGGTCGCTCCGCTCCCACAAATTCACTTGGGTGGGTATAAGTGATTTTAAATGAGGTGTCATCATTTTATTAGCTTTGTTAAGTTGCAACTGATATACATTTTACCCGTAAATTAAACTATACAAGATTAGATTTGATGACTAGTGTGGTTGTGCCACACCAGGTGTAGACAGCACTTCAAAAAGCAAAGCTCAAGTGCCAAATGCCAGGCTATATATTCTAGAATGAACTCAACATTCTCTTTTTCAAGTACTATAATACTTTGGTCATGAGAATTAGAAAGCAAATGTTTATGTAATTGTAAAGTTGAGTACCTTACAATATATCTAAACAAATGCATAGACAAATCAGAATAAAAATGTGTCTTGTGTGTGTTTGACAGAGAGATCATGAACAAAAAGGTTTGTAGTTTTGCAGAGATATAGATGATGGAGTGTTGTGCTTCTTTGTGGTGGTGGGGTTTCCATTGTTCCATAATCAAGCATCAAAACGAATTTTGCAGCAAAAAAATAAACCCTAATCGAATCTAATACCTCATTTTGAAGCTAAACAATGGGCATTGAGACAAAGTTGTAGGACCATGTTATGGTTCATGTCACACTTTAGTCTTTGGTCAAAAAAAAAAATCAAGTTAAGTTATTGTTTGTGACTCACTTAGGTTATGCATTTCCTCTCATTCCCAGGTTGTCTCCACTCTACCTTTGACTGTGATCACATTTTCTTAGTCCAACCCTTAGAAAAAGATGAAAGCAAAGCCTTTCGGGTCCCAGAGGTACTCGCATTATTCGCTTACAGGCTTACAGCTCTGTCTGTTTACGGTTACAACTGTTAAGTATGCAGAGCCAGATGATTTGCTTTAATATATAAACCTGAGTCCTCTACCTTGTAAATACATTATTAGTTTTGCAACATGTTTATTGCACGTCTCAAATATATGTTGAGTATATATGTTATGTTCTATTTTCCCCTTCTTCTCGCGCATAGATTATTAGTTTACAACATGTTCATTCATTGTCCACAACAGTTGAGTATGCATGTGGATCCTAACCAATTGTCTTGATAAATTATTGATTTTGTTACTATACATTCAGTTCTATCTATTCATTTTTCTATATGAATATTATCTCTAATCGTAAATCATAATCTCAACAGCTGACGTGAAGAAAACTGGTGAGAGAAAAAGTGTAACCGTTAATGTGTGTCACATTAACCGAACCACGTAAATCTTGCATGTGTGGTTAATTGCTTCCACTCTGATTCATATCCAACTCCTTCATTGTTTGTCGTCAGTAACATTTTCACTCTCACTCTGACTAGAGTATGTTCACAAAACGCACGCGGTAATGAACAGGTCCCACCTATCACTTCACAAGTTAATCACAAACAAAAACAAAACCATCTCTCTCAACTCCTCCTCCGGCCTCCTCTTTCTTCTTCTTGAAAGGACAATTAAAAGACTATACTAATATGTATATATATAGCTCCTTATATTAGGGTTTGGACTTTGAAAACTTGCACCCTATTCCAACTACACTCCAAATATTATATAAACACAAACCCATCTACTTAAATCACACACATAAGCAAGCAAGAGACTCATAGTTTAATGGCAATGAAAACGAAACTTGCTGCAAAATGTTCCTCAATCATCAAGCAACTTCACTTTCGTTGTCTTGTGTGCCGTCTCGGCTCGAATCAAGTTGATGTCTCAACCTCTACAAATTATATAATGAGTCATTAACAAGTCACCAATCTTGAGCAACATGTGTTCAATTATGCCATGGAAGTACTGCACATGATGAGCTCACAATTTTTCTTCTAGAATTTGAGGATCGAGTGAGCAATGTTAACAAGAATTACAAAAGGGTATAGCTAAAATATTGTAGTATAAAGAAACCAAACCCTAATAATCATCCAAGCACACGTGCAATATGGTCCCATGATGTCGGATTGATTGGTCAGTGAGTGACACATGTCACAATCTTGGTCCAACACCATTTTTGTCTACACACACTCTATATTCATAACTTGTAAGTTAGCAAACGTATGTTGGTTTCCACTTCTAGATCACTTTGGTTATTTGGCCTCTACTACCAAATATGCTATTTTTTGTTTTATCTCAAGCAACAATATGTTTAGAAGATTCAATAAGTTCATATTTGAAAATTTTAGTGGCACGAACGTTTTTAATCGATCCTAGTTTATCAAATCTATCTCACTTTTTATGTATATGTTTATGGGATAAAATTAGAAATTTTGGTTGATTGTTTGATCGGACTTTATCGAATAGATCATTTTAACTTTTCAAATTATATAAACTATATAGTAAAATTCGGTAAAAGTTTATACAAACAAAATTTGTTTAAAATTAGACGGGTCAATTTTTAATATAAATAACATTGAATGTCATGCCCCCTAGTTGTTTTTCCATCAAGTGAATTGGTAATTCTATCTTGGACATGATTATCAACACATCGGTTTAAACTTGTTTTTTCAATGTTATAAATGATCATCAAACTATATCCGCCAATTATGTTTGATTCTTTAACTATTTTATGAAATTAGTATTAGCTATTATACTTTATGAGCCCATGATCACTATTGATAATAAATATATATATACATATATAAACGACCTCCGTTTTGTCTAAAATTTTACACACATCTTAATTTTCATTAATTGAGCGGGTATATATGCAAAATATTAGACTAAATGAAACTTATTAAGTTATGGGTTAAATTTCAGTAGTCAATAGTTTTAGGGACATTAAATGTTGAGATATGATAGATATATAATCAATGACACTTCAAAATAATAGGAGGATCAAATATAAATGAGTATATAATTGGATAATCAACCGTAAGTCTAACCCCAATCCTTTTTACCAATTTTCTTACAACTATTATAGCTACTTGTCTAATTCAGTAATCACGACTTGGTCTATTGAACTTATTAGTTCTAACATTATCGATGAATTAATTTTACAAATTACAAACTTTTACTCAAAAGACAATAAAATGCACATTTGTTACTATTGTACTACAATTTGGGGTTATGAATTTGAAGATGACCTTTACAAATTTGAGTGCTTCCAAAACAATACTAGAATATATTACTAAATATATATGATTTGATTAGCTGTTTTTGTTGACAGAAATTTTGGTTTTGTTTGTTGTTTGCTTTAGTTGGCTGGTTTTATACTTCAACTATATATCTAATTAATAAAAATATTATTCGCAAATAATTAATAAATACATTTTGGTTTATACAAATAGTGTATTAGTATATTTTTTAAGTACGAGGACTCAGTAAAATTTGTAATTAATTAAAAGAAGCTCAATTATTATTCTAATCATTGAATCTGAACTCAAATTTAATATTGCGATGCTTATGGTAATAATTTAGAGTATTATTGACCACAGTTCTGTAATTTTCTTAAATTCACATTTTTTTCTTGTCAGTGTCAGTCCAAAATAAATTAAATTAAATGCACCAAACGACTCTTCTTTTGTCGTTTTGCGATGCTGTTTTTCTTACTTAGCTGGTAGTGACGTGGACTATGGCTCCAGTGGGACCCGCACGCGCATAAAAATAGTGGGACACACGTGTGACGTGTCAACGTCAGGTTCAGGAATGTACAGTGATCCAAGCGTGGCGAGTTTTTAAACTATTGAGCACGTGCACACCAATCCCAACAGATGATAACTACTGTTTGTTTCTCGGCTTTTTTTTTAATTCTCTCTTTGGGTTCTCTGATTCTAGTCTGATAGTTCGCGGCAAAATCAACAAATCTTATACGGAGTACTATATATATTAAAATTGGTGAAATAGGCTAATAAAATGACACATAAGCTACTTATCTCAAATGGAGCAATTCTAAAACATGATCTTTCACATTTCATGAGTTACAATTTTTTTTATTATCTAATAACATTGAGTAATACTACATCCGTTTCAAAATAAGTGTCGTTTTAGAGATTTTCACACATATTAAGAAAAGATGCTAA
>JAYMTK010004727.1:0-10847 GCA_036897405.1 Pelargonium myrrhifolium | reverse complement strand
CGACGTGAGAATAAAAATCTAACACACAAACGGATTGTAAAGTTATCAACTGTGAACTTCGTGATTCAACCAGTTTATGAATGAAGAATCAGCGAAAAAACACGCGAAGAACACGAATAATAATCCAGAGAGTGTTTTTGTGCCTTCTTTATAGAATTCAGAAAATATATTGACCGGACCTTTTACCTTTGGCCTGAGACTCTATTTGCAGTCTTCAAGTTTACCTGACACGTGTCGCATCTTGATTGGTCGAAATTTTGAGGTGGGACCCGTTTTCTGACCGCCCTGTTGGATCTGCTCACCAGTAGGGGCGGCCACCATTCCTTGGTTGTGGGTCTCATCCCGGCCCTGGCAAGGGGTGTCGGCTTGGCCCCCATGGGTAGTTGTCTGAATCCTTTGGCCAGCTGCTGGATCTACTCACTAGTAGGCTGGGTGTTTTCTTGGGTGGGTAGCATACAAACTTTACCCTGTATGGCCTCTATGGGCTACATGTCTCCCTTAGGCTTCCTGCATGTCCTGGGCTGTTTGCATGTCTTAGGCTGGCTGCCCGCCTTAGGCAGCCTACTTGCCTCTGAGAGGCTCATTCTGGGAGGCCTTCTTTTAGGCCTGTTTTGGGAGGCCCGCTTCAATGGCCTTGTCTATCGGGCTTCTCCACTCGGTTGGGCCTTCTTGACCCATGCTTCTTGGACCTCCGAGACCCCTCAATTCGGGTCTCGGGCCTTCGGGCCTCTTTAACCTATGGTCATGTTGACTCTTTGACTAGTCGTCTTGCTAGAAACTAATTTTATTTCTGATTATTTGTGTCACATCATGTGTAAATCCATACCCATGTTATACTTTACTATAGCTACAAACATTTGTATTGCTCACATATGATATGTATATTGGGGTTAAAAACAATTTTACTATCCAAACTTATAGCGAAAATTCTGTTTAGTACTTAATCTTTAATTTTATAAGATATGATACTTAAAATTTCATTTTAAACTCAATTTGGTAACCACCATCAACTACGTCAATTCTTGCTGGAGTGGACTTTTTAATTTAAAAATAAATTAAATAAATTAAACAAACTCCAATAGATAATTTATACATTAAAAAAAATGCAAATGGTCTCACCCAATTCATGTAAACCTTAGAGGTGACCACGTTTGTTCTATTATATTAGTGAAGAAGACAAATACACAATAACAACCACAACTTTGCACAAACAAATCCCATCCAGTGATTTGCAGAATCACAAACCGGCACAACCGGTCACCTTCCTCCTCCCACTCAACTTTCAATTTTCAATATTCAAATTTCTTTTTCCTTGTCATCGTCGCCGTCTCTCTCTATCTCTCCGGTGGCCCATTGCTTCCTTTCCCAAAACACCAAGAGAATAAGAAAATATATTAAGAAAAAAAAATATAAAAATAATCTCCATCGATCTGCATTTCCTCGTAGTCGTAGCTGCAGTCATGATGCTTAAGACAATATTCAAAAATGTTTTGAATGAAGGTGTCAGAATGTCTAAAGTGTTGAACCCACGTAAGTCCTATTTACATATATTTCTTATTTATTGTTTAATTTATACAGTAAGTACATCAACCATCAACATGTGTCTCCGTGAAAGCGACATTTTGCGACATTTTGCTCATACGGTGACACCCGCATCCATTTTGTGCATTTATATTCTTCCATTTTGATATCAGCCTTTTCTCTTATTTTGATTAAGAGAACTAGTTTTCCAGCAATACAATAAGTCTAACAAAACGTAGATTAGGAAAAAATAACACACAATTAAACTATGTATAACTTGTACTCTAAATCCTACTGCAAAAAAAGAGAAGAGACAAATCTTGAAAACTTTTGCAATAGAATTATGACAAAAACACTCTCCAAATACCTCATATATACAGAATTACAATTGATGATACATAAAAAAATTGTAGGTTAAACGGATGAATAACAAAGGGACATGTGACTTATGAACGCCACCTCAGCATTCGAGAAAGTCAGACACAGAGTCGTGCCCAAGTCCCTACAAATTGCATCTTTGCGCCCACGCGCCTTTCATCCATAAAAGTTCAGACAACTGAAGAGGCAACATGTCACAAGAAGGCCTACCCACATGTTCTTCATACTTGACCTCCACAATGGGCAGTCATGTCACAAGGAAAGCTCTACATCTCTTCTTCATACTTGGCATCCACAAGAGGCAACCATATCACAAGAAAATTTCTGCACCTCTCCTTCATACTTGGCCTCCACAAGAGGCAACCATGTCACAAGAAAAGCTTTACACCTCCCCCTCATACTTAATCTCCACAAGAGGCAACCATGTCAAAAGAAGAGTTTATCACATTTCCTTCATATTTAGTCTCCACTAGAGTCATCCAATGCTCTCAAGGTCCCCTCCTCGTTGGGTCAAGTCTCCCACCTCATCGGGTGGCCTCCAAGTGTTCCGTCTTGTTGGGTTACATTTTAGGCTCCCTAACTCGTCGGGTCATATGCAAGACTCCCTACATCATTGGGACACATTCTAGATTCTCCGCCTCATCAAGTTGCATTCAAGGTTCATCGTCTCATTAGGAAACTAGGACGCTACCCGTGGCGGTAGGCACTCCTAGGAGTTCTCGTCCTACTCGTGATACTTGGAGGGTACGTAGTGGTCTCGATGCCTGCATACAACTTGTCTGAGAGGCTATGGTTTATACTCACCATGGGCCCCATGGTTGATCCCACATATCCACCAACCAATCATGCGTTGCCATATCACCTGTTTGGTTTGTGATTATAAACACCCCTTCCTTAAATGAAGAAAGAGTTTGATCTTTCTACTCTCACTCTCTACATTTCACTTGCTATGCTATGAATTTTTTGGACAGATTCTTACTCTCACGCCTGAGGTGAATTCCAGTGCACCAGCACTGGTTTTCACTTAACGCGTGTGTTCTTCATTCTTAGGTCCTAGGTAGAGAGATTTAAAGTTCTAGATCTTCAAGAGTGTTCAATTCACCAAGGGTAGCAATTTGTGGAAGTGGCTTAGTCCAATCAAGCGCATCGAATTGGTTCTCTTCTCAAGAACGGTTCAAAAACTAGTTGGTGTTCTTCACTTGTTATTCATTCTTCAAGACGTTCATCATTCTTCGAATATTTTCATCAAGTATTGGAAGCCTCAATCTATCCATGTCATCCTTACACATAGATAAAAAGAAAATCATAGTGTGTCTGATTTGACCCGAGTCAAAACAGACGCATCAACAATATAAACACTCGACAATTCTGAATTGCAATATTCTTTGATCGCTCTCATGTTGGCCAATTAAATTTTAGCCCTTTATGAGTATATCAATATTTGGCCAAAAATACGCTCTATGTCGATTACTTAACAATTAGTCAATCAAGACGTTTTTCTAAAATTAAAATTAAAATTAAACATATGTTAAGATGATATGCTTATTCTTTGATCAGATAAATTTCAAGATTAACGTTATTCTTTGTTAAATTTTTGTTTAAATGTTGTAAACTGATAGAAAAGTTATGCACTAATCAAAATCATTCGATCGATGATTATCTCACCAAATTCACATATGACAATATTGTTGTAGTTTATCCACCACCATGAATCCTATAGATTGAACTTAAGAAAATAAAAAAAATATATTTTATAATAAATTAGTCGGTTGTACCAAAGCAACCGAATTAGGTTTCGAGGCGAGTTCAAAATAATTTTGTTTTTCAAATTTGGGTCAAATTTTTTAATCTAAACTTAACTTAAAAAAGTGGCGGATTCAAGAACGAATTTCGAGTTTTACTTCATGAAAGTTTATTAAGCTTAACCCCTGGTGGCAAAAACTCGAAACAAGTTGGGTCCCATAAAGTGTGGTTGAGGTAGAATGTATTCTTTTTGTTCCAAAATAAGCGTACTCTTTTCTATTTTAAGAGAAATTGAAGAGAAGTTTGTTAGCGTTGTATATTTATTCTTTCATTTCTATAGACATGTGTTCTACAACCTCAACAAATATTAACTAAATTATCTTAGAGACATTATTAGTAAGAGAAAAAAGTAAATATCAACTAATAAATCATGATCAATGAGGTGATACCACATCACGAACTAACACTCATATCCGCGACCAATGAATATATGGGTGCTAAGCACCTGCCCGAATCTATTTTTCTGTGTGTCTTGACTGGAAGTCTCAGTCAAAACATCCACAATGGTGGGTTAATATAAAATTAATAAAATAAAACGTCATGCATTAACCTACCGTATTATACTCCTCTCATTGTAAAAGGTTAATATTTATTAACCACTCTATAGATATTAATCTCTTAATAATATTGAATATTGTGCATTATATTTTTATTTTTTAAAGTGATATATGTGTTTGAGTGTGAGTCTATTCTATAAATCTTTTAGAGGTTAATTTATTGTGAAGACGAGTATAATATATAACGAGTTAATGAAATGATGATGTAGTTGTTGTGGGTCAACCTTATTATGTTTTTAGAGGTTAAACCATTGTTGATGCTTATAATAAATCATGGTTGATATTACAGACACTCTTACTAATAATTTATGCAAAACACTTATTTTGCAACAAAAATATTCCATTCGTCTCAAAATAGTGTTTTGTTTGTTTTGCATTCTTGTCACAAAATGAGTGTACTATTTTATTTTTAGAAAGTTACTTAAAACATGAATTACCATTTACATAATTTTAATAATTTATTTAGTGTCTATTGAGTTTATTAAAACTCATGTCCATGTAAATTTAAAAATAATTATTTCAAACTAACTAACTTCTTATTAATTATTTTTAAAATGAGAAAAAAAATATCATCCATGATTTATTGACTGATATTCTCATCAACTTAATAATGGCCAATAAGATGATATCACATCATCAATTAACACCCATACCCGTGCCCAGTGAATTTGTGGGCGCGGAGAGCCCGCCCGAATTTATTTGTTTATATATCTTGGCTAAATTCTTTACACTCTTTTAAAATAAAAAGGAGTACTATATTTTGAGACCGAAACAATACTTATTTTAGAGTAATTTAATAGTATAATAATAAGAATATTAGGATCATAAGTCAAATAATATGGCTTAGTAACTAAACCATCAATGAGACAGACACACCTTATTAAAAATGTCCAGATCCGGCAGGTCGCTCATCTCTCACTAATTCACTTGAGTGAGTATAAGTGAAATTTAGTGAGGTGTCAATCACCTCATTGACTTGGCTTATTCTAGGCCAGAAATTAAGTTGCTTATATTCTTTTTTTTTTTCCACTAATAATAATAATAAATGAGTGTATTTAAGAGGGATGAAACTGGATTTGTGCAGAAATATTGCGGGGTTTGTACAGTAAAAGGTTGGGAGTGGAAAGTAGAGAAAAAATCAAATCGTCGTCGGCGGCGGAGGCGGATTTGGCAGCAGACGGTGATCGGGCGGCCAAATCAGCAGCGATCATGGACAGCTTGATTGGCCTTCTCAGAGTTCGCGTTTTGCGCGGCGTCAATCTCGCCGTCCGTGATGTCCGTACCAGCGACCCTTATGTCGTCGTCAAATTGGGCGCTCAGGTCTCCTTCTCTTCTCGCATGCATTTTTATCTCTTTTCTTTTCAAGATTATTGATTCATATATGAATTTGTATGTCAATTCGGTTTCAATCTTTTCTAAGGCCTTTGACTACTCTAAATAGCAAAGTTTATGATTAATTTGTATATATCAATTTCTGTTTTTTGTACTCGTCATTTCAAAACTAAAAAATGAAGAAATTATTTGATCACGAGTTTTCACAATTTGAAGTTCTCGAATCTACAAGACAACAACACAAAAATCACTCAAAATTTCTCTTAGAAAGTTGTATAACATGATCACAAAAAAAGAAAAAAAGAAAAAAAAAATCCTTATTGAAGATTAAAACACAAAATCACTCGGTTTTCTTTGTTTTTGAGTTTTTTATTTTTTATTTTTTATTTCTAGGACTTGTATTTGAAAATTTAGAGTGAAATGAAAGCAACAAAGCCATTTCCTGCTGTATAACTGTTAAATACTGTAGAATAGTGTTTCAATTTTCCTATTATCTTTATTTGTATGTATCAATTAGGACTCTATTGAGCTTATATTTGCCTCTATAGTTTCATTTAATATATCAAGTTTTTTTAGAACATGTAATGTTTTTTGCATATTTAAGCTATTGGGCAGAATTAGACCTGTGATCATTATAGAGAAGACATATTGTTATTGTTTTTAAATAATTATTAGTCCTTTTTGTGCAATTGGTCTTTAGTCTTTACCTTCCCAAAAGTACCAAATAAAACTCAATTTGAAAAATTCATTTCATGTAATCAAGCTCAATCCTGTAATATTTTTGATATATAAAAGGAAGGCAATGGAGAAAAACTGAAAGTTTCTTTGGTGGTGTTTGGATTATTTTGTGAGAATGATAATGAGAGGCACTTGTTTGTGTGTGTAAATAAGAACTATTTAATTATTTCTGTTGTCATTCTCGCTAGTTTTTAGAAGGTGCTGGAGTATTCTTGGAGCTAAGGCGCAAGGCATGCAATGAGACTCGGGTTTCTATGACACACGCCTTACTTTATATTATACATTAGAAACATAAAATTTCAAACAAAAAATATAACCATTTTCAGTACAGTTTAATAAAGTTCATTATCATAGAAATAAGCTATTTCAAATATATTCTTTTGCTCAACAAATAATGAACTGTATGCCATATATATATATTTGATCGCTAAGTTTTTTCTTCTATGAAGACTGTTCTTCTCATTTATTATTGCTAATCAAATGAAGACTTTTCATCTCAATATCATGATTTACTAGAACAAAATAAAAAATTTCTATTAAAATGAATTTATCTTAGCAAAATTAGTTAGAAGTTGTCTAATAGCTATCTTTTTTTATTCTTTCTTTCTTTGGGTTCAGCCTGAGGTGGTGCTATGGGCCAGCTTCCATAACTGTGAATCTGATGCTTTCATTTTTTCAAATATGTTGATCATATGATTTGTGGACTTGATATGTAATTTTATCCCTTTTCTTTTTTCATTTTCTCAATGTAATCATATTAGTATATTAGTTATTCATGTCTTTTGATCTTATACTAATATGAAATTTTGATGCAGAAACTAAAGACCCGTGTAATGAGTGCAAATGTTAATCCCGAGTGGAATGAAGAGTTGACTCTATCTATCTCAGACCCAGATGCTCCAATCAAGTTGGTATGTCACCCTCTGTGGTATAAATACATTTATTATATTTTGCTCTAATGATTTTAAAAAACACATATCTCTATTCTTAGTAAGTGTTCCCATGATAAAATACGATATAGTGTTTTAAGCTCCAACATAGGTTTGGAGTTCTCTATTATAGGCATCAGACTTTACGTGGATGATTTTACTTTTCAATGGTGCAAAAATAGTACTTCTAGAATATTGCTATGCCAAGTAAATTGCTTGAGCCTGAGTTACCCTTTTAGAAGAACAAGTTAGTTTGGCGTGAAGAATGATGTAATGTGTAATTGGCCACAATAAACTGTCAAAGTTTTTTGCTTCAGGGTTTCTTTCTTGAAATTGTGATTATCTACTTGCTTCCCTATTTATGGATTGTAACTTCCTTTATGCCGAGGTCTAGTAACTTGAATGATTGAGGTTGTTGTCCAATTATGCCACAAATGAAAATACTATGGTAATGGTTGTGTTGCTTTTGAAGTATGGTATGTCTGTTATTGAATCTCATCTGCAAATTAGACTCCAGCCTTGGACCTTCGTCCAGTTTATATCTATTTCCTGATCTTCACTGGTAACATGAGTTAGGTAATGTAACGGAAACTAATTTTTCATGTAACATTTGGTATATGTAAGTTACACTCACAAACCCATATATGTCTGCAAGTCAACTGATAATTGTCTGTAATTGTTTGGAAGTTTACTATTTTTAAAAAATTTCGTTTTTGCCCAGGTTTTTGCTTCGATAAATGTCTGAAATCCCATCGATAATTGTCTGTAGTTGTTTGCAAGTCCGTCGTTACCTGTATTTTATAGTTTTGCCCATGTTTTTGCACCGATAAATGTCTGAATTTCCACTGATAATTGTCTTCAAAACCATTGATAATTGTCTGCAAGGGATTCTACATATAACTTACTTTCCATATGATAATTACCAGGTTAAGTTGGTTCCAACCTGCATGATTGGGATATGAAATCATTTTAAGTAGAGACGATGTAATATGCAAGTACCCAATAGGCAATAGCTACATACTCAATTGCTTTTCCTTGTATGCTTGGACATTGTATGTTTACGGTTTCTGTTTCTCTTTCATTTCAGACCGTTTATGACCACGACACATTTTCCAAAGATGACAAAATGGGAAATGCAGAGTTCAGCATCAAACTGTATGTAGAAGCTGTAAGAAAGAATTTGTCAGGCATCCCAAATGGGACGGTCATTACGAGAATACAGCCGTCGAGGCAAAATTGCCTGGCACACGAAAGCACCATTACTATGGTTCAAGGCAAGGTTGTCCAAGATTTGTGCCTCAGATTGAATAATGTTGAATGCGGTGAAGTGGAACTTCAACTGCAGTGGATTGACTTTCCTGGTTCCAAGGGTCGCTAGAGTTTATGTATGTTCACACGGTCATATCATCCGACCTTGTGTGTATTTCTTACCAGTTTGTACAATCCGATCGCGTGTGAATTCTTGCTGGGTTTAGATTTGTTCTTAAACAAAGTGGTTCTAGTATAATTTTACATCTATGTCAGCATAAGGTTTAGGATTTGAACCCTCTTAGGTTGGTTGTTACTGTTGTTTATTATGGTAAAGGTATCAAACATAGGATTTGATCCATATCTACTATGAATTTCTTCAAAGTTCAGTTTCAACTAGGGGATTTCTGGTTTGTAATTTCAATCTCACAGGCAGCATTTCTTTAACAAATTGTAATTTTTATTTTTAGAAAGAAAGATGTGTTGAGTTTTTTTCTTTTTTTTGGATAAAGACCAACTGAAACATATTATGATAAAGATAAAGAGGTCCAAGCCTTACATATATCAAACCTATCAAGTTCAGCTAAATCATGGGGTTCCAAACACAACTTGTCTGTTTGTCCACTTACAAAACAGGAAGGGGCCGTTCGTATATGTCCTTTCTAAAAAAAATAAATGAATGCATGAATTGCAAATTAAAAATACTTAACATGTCTTAAATATCGAGGAATTCACTTGAAAATACTTAAATGAACGGCCCCAAAATTTATTGTTTCCATAATGCTCAAAATGTCTATCTCACAGGACCATCTCTCATGATCTTCAAAATGCTGATATCTCTATAAACGGCGAGTGAGTTGCATAGAATAACACAGTTAGATATATTACCATATTTAGAACATGACAGAGCAGATAAAATAGCTCACTTCTCCACTTGGCAATTAGAGAGCCATGTGAATTGTAGAGTTCCCAGGCAAACCCTCTTTTATCATCCTGAAAAGCACCATCGTTGATAAAAACATATTGAGCAACTAAAGAGAGAGAACGCTTCAGCAAAAGAACTAATTCTCTTTCCGCTGATCCTGACACTGCTTGGGAGATCATTAGAAAAAAGTATTATAAATTTCTCCCCTAGAACAACTTTGGCCAATCTCAACCTCACAACCCTAAAAAAAAAACACCAAATTGGGCCTTCATGGATTCTACAACATTAACCCAATGAGTATCAGGGTTCTCAAAACACATCATGTTTTTGGCCTTCCAAATTTCAAAAACCAAGATCAACAAAGATAAATAAATAAATAAAAAAGATAAATAAATAAAAAAAACTAATCTTCAACATCCTTTGACTTGCCTTGGGAAAAAACAATGTTGAACAAGGAATTTCAAGGATGTTTGATTCGAAATCCTTACACTAAGACCCGATGCAAACCAAATATGATCTCAATGAAGACAATGAAAAAGTATGTGATCGAAGGTCTCTATATCAAGACCGCAAATACCGCAAGCATTTGAGTTGGTTATACCTCTCCTATAGAGATTATTAGCTACAATGAGAGCATTATTCATACAATTCCAAATGAAGAACTTGAACTTTTGAGAAATTGGCAAGTACCACAATTTTTTCCAGTCAAAATCGCCAAGATGGAAAGTCATGGGGGTATGATCAACCATTAGATGGAAATACCCACTTTTGACCTGAGAAATCCCCACATTTTGTTCCTCTCCAAAGCAACTTATTTGAGCAAACACTCCATAAAGGTAGACTCGCTCTCGAAATAAGGTTTGATTCACCTGAACATAAAATGTACCTAATCTTATTCATATCCCACTTTTTTTGACCAACTATCATAAGGGAAGAGATTTTAGCCTCTTTATCAAGATTCGTATTATCCGACAACAGAATCAATCCATTACTAGTCCACACATCCTTAAATACAAAAACAGAACTGCCATCTTCAATAACCCATTTAGAGTTGGACAAAATAAGATCCCGACCCAAACAAAGACTTCGCCAAATCTAAGATGCGATTTTAGGGGCTCTAGCATGCCACAAGGAGTTGCCATTCCCGTATTTGTGCAAAAATATGTGATGAGCTAGATTGTTAGGGTCATTGGCTAATCTCCAAAACTGACATTGAATTTTTGAATATACTTGAAACCCAAACCTCCCAAACCCTTAGGTTTAAAAAGAGACTCTTTAGAGACCCATTGAATATGCATATTAGGCCTTGTTTGGTTTGTCTATTTCTCGTCTATAGAGGTTGAATGTCTATAGAGGTAATTGTCTATAGAGGTTATTGTCTATAGAGTTTATTGTCTATAGAGGTTGATGTATTGT
>JAYMTK010004726.1:0-10849 GCA_036897405.1 Pelargonium myrrhifolium | reverse complement strand
CGACTGTTTTACCAAACATAACTTCTGATTCAGCTCTTTAATGGACCACCAACTTACCAAGATCATCACCTACTTACCAACACTTATCGAAACTTACCGGAGTTGATCTAGGCAAAACAAACAAGCACTAGGTAGATACATAAACATGATTTGAAGAATAGCAACACCACTTGTTCTTATAATTGTTACAAAGAAATGCTGGGCGTACAGTTTTGATCCATCATGTTAGTGTGTGTTTTTAAGTCCCAACGAGTCCTTCATAAATATTATTCTCACAAACACCTACAAATCCCTTCTGCTGAGTTAACATTAAACTCATATATATCAATTTCACTACACCTTGCCCTGCCCTGCCTGCCTGCATGCCAGTATCATCCACTTCTAGGCTAAGTTTACATGAAATTATACACTAAAGTACAAAGTTATAGCTTCGCATCATTTGCCTCGTCCCCTGCCTCTCCTACTCCTGCTCGCTTTCTTTTCCTGCTGTTTCTCACCAACTTCACTAACATTACCTGTCACCTTGCTTCTTGTATTTGGTCGTTCCGGTAATTCTTCATTGTGCATGCTAGAACTGTTCTGGGAGCCACTTGCCACGCTATCATTTTCATTTGTGATAGGAACCTCCACTGAGGTTTCACTCAAAAGCTCACAAGCCTTTTCGGCGTGGACAGTTGGAACAATCTTTTCATGGCTTGAACCATCTATGTTGCATTCCTCATCAAATGGCCTACTGCCTTTTTCTGTATCCAGTCCAGCAGACAAACTGAAAAACGAGATAAGTAACCATAATAAGAATATAATTCTTTCAATAGCGGAACAGAAATGATAGGGATCAGCCTCACTTGGATCCTGGAGAAGGAAAACCATTTTCAGTACTTGGGTCACCCATTCCAACATCATTTGATGTTGAATAGTTTTTATCCTGGAATCTGGAACCTGAAATTGCACATGCAGCAGGATGAGTCAATAAAGAGGCAAAATTAACAGGCAGTAATATTGACAAACTCGAGTGAGTGCAGCAGGATGAGTCGACAAGGATGCAAAATTAACAGGCGGTAATATTGACAAACTTGATTGAGTCTTGGCGCAATGGTAAGGTTGCTGCCTTGTGACCTTAGGTAAGGTCACAGTTGACACAATCTAAAAGTTATTTCTCCTGAATAATGAAAATCCAAAAGTAACTGAAGAATCAGATGCCAACAAACGAAGATTTAAAATATATATATATATATTTTAAAAAAATAAAAAAAGCCTTGCATCAGAAGTTTTAAAAAATATTCAGCACCAGTGTAAGCAGAGCATTTTACTAGGACATGTACAAGACTAGTATAATGCCAAAAGTACTTGGTACACGAAGAAGCACAAAAGCTGCCCTGCGTGGATATGACTGATTTCTTTAATATTAAACCAATTTTAAAGAAGGCCTTGGTTAAATGGCAAAAGGTTTGCAATTATACAAGTGGAAGCGCCCAGTATCAAGAATGCCATCAAGGGTTGGGAACTTAGTATGTGTAGCAAAAGGGTTGTTTTCCTTTGTTTATCCACTAAACCAGAAAAGGGGGGAAAAGAGTAAGCCTTACCTTGAACAGTTTCTTCTATCTTTGAGCTCATTTGCTGGTTAGTCCCGGTGGCATCCTTAAGGTTATCAGTTTCTCCAGCATTGGCATCGCTGCACAATATGGAAGTAATTTTATTAGCAACACATTATTGTTCCCCCATACTGTTCTTACTTCACTGAATCCATATAAAGAAGCCTACAATCATGACACATACACACACCAGAAATTGAAAATGAAATACAAAACTACAAAATGGCTTCAAATTACTCAACAATTTATTTTTGATAATTTATTTGAATAACCTAAAATATTGAGTCCCAACCCACTGTTCAGTGGACCAGGTAACCCCAGATACCATTGGCATACCTTTAATCTGCAAACCAAGTATGCTGCAAGGTTTGTGTGAGAATTGAACTTGAAATTCCTAGGGAGCTTCTCCAAAAACAATTGATCAACCCTAGGAAGTAAATGCATAAAATATACTTACTCATGAGATAGAGTCTTTACTACATCTGCTGACTGCAGTTTTTGTCCAGAGGTTAAAATATCTTCTGAACCATCATGCAAACCTACATTAACCACATATCTTGTCAGTGAAAAGCCTGAACAGGGAATGAAGAAAGAAGCAAAAATCTTCACGTGCAAGCATAAACAGTATCTTGGTCATATCAAATGCAATGATAGGGAAGAGGATGCATAATGTCATTTGTCGCAGAAAACTAATAGTAAAAAGATAGTATATTCTTTAGACAAGCAGAAAATCTCAAATATACAACATTGTTTTTTTCCTTTAAATATTGGCCTAGTTGTCCCTCTTAGTTCTCAATTAGATAGCAATGAGTCATCTATCTCTATCAGGTATTGGTGCATTTCAACTCCAACAAAAAAGAATACGGAGTAATTTACTATGTAAACCCCCTAAAATCATAAAACCATGCACAGTGTAGTTCTCCATAATCGTCAATGACAACAAAGTCACCAACAAAACAAAATTAAAGTATTCTCCAATTATATCCACCATTGAAACCTGATTAGCGAACATGGAGAGAAGAATCAAAAGATAACCATTGTTCAAAGAGAATGCATAAGGTAGAAGTCATATGGAGCTCTGAAAAAGCTTCAAGTGGCTTAGCTGAAATGGATGCAGAATTGCCTTATCATCTTCTCCCTTAACTTCATCCTATGAATACTAGCACCACAATACAAAACCTGGTAGCAGCCTAAATTAAACAAATGACCTGAATCAAGGTTTCAATTCAATAAAATACTATGATTTATTGGAGGGATGTGTTTTAGACCATTCCAGGTTGTAACTGCAAAGCACGTTCATTCTCCTAACCAAATCATCTTATCAATTCTTTTTCACTAAACAAACTGCACCCATCTCATCTTAGGATTCTAGTCCAAGAGGGATGACGAAACAATCACATGGCCCTATCTTCAAAGTAGTTATACTGGTCTTTACTTTTTCAGTGTATTTTCAAATGAAACCTGTAATAGTGTCAATCATATGTTAACCAGCAAAAGGGAAATTTACAATCACATTATGATTATTCCAACCAAGCTCATCAGATAGGATTTATCCTTTTGACTGCCAAATAGAATTGCCCATCCCAACATCCTTTTTGCTCATAATCATTCTGGATATTGCACCTTCAGAACAGGGATAGGATAAGGGTTTCTCCTTTCCAAGAGAACATTAAATTCACTCTTCCCTGGTAGGCCAAGGGAACACTACACAAACAGCCGCACTAAAATACAAAACAAGCCGTCACAGCTTTGAACTCAGTTATCTTACCTTCTTCTATGCTTTTGTTATAGACAACTAACAAATTTCAATCCTCTACTTAAACAACAGTTCAGAAGTGAAGATAATGCAATTTTCCCCTAGTCAATACACAATCTACAAGATGAATAATGTGAAATGAAATATCATCATATTACAATCTGGCAAAGTTTGTAGAGAGAGAAAATAACAGGTTTAGGTGGGTCACCTTCCTTTCTTTCTATGACCTGAGTTGCTTCCAAATCCTTTATACAACATAATAAAAGATATATAAGTCACTTCAAAACTTAATAGGACAATATCTACAAATATTATATTAAAGAATAAATAACTACTTGGCAATGAAATTGAAAATTAATTATGTAAACCATATTTGAAGGACTACGTTACCATGGGAACACAATTAGCTGGATTGGATGACAAAGCTCCATTTTGCAACAAATCTTGTGCAGTCTCCAGAACTGAAGGTGCAACAAATAAAACTGCATGTCTTAGATTTTCCACCATTTGGCTTCTTTGTTAATATGAAAATTGATATAGTTTGCCATTTAGCAGTTTATTCTGCTTCTAATACCAATATTTTACCGTAACCAATTACAATCCCAAACAAAATAAAGTCCAGACCTGGGAACTGGAGAGAAACAGCCATTCCTGTTGTCAAGGTCAAAGATGGCTCCATTGAATTTGAAGATTTCTCTATTCTATCTTCCACATGAGCTTCTAGTTTATCTGCCACAAAAGAATTCAGGCTACTTTTACTTTCTACAGCTAGAGCAGACCAGTCAATTTTTGTAGATGGTGGAGTCCTTAGCATTTCTTCTGTAGCTTTAGATCGCACTCTCCGTATTTCCTCCTGGATGTTCCATGACCCAGTGGCTTTGTAGTTCTTTTTCACCTGCATTGAAGTTTCAGCATACAAATTATTATAATAACCAATAAGAACTCAGCAGTTGTGAGTAAAAAAATATATCAGCATATCTCCAGTTGTTCTTCTAGTTTTTTAATCCGTAAGTTTATGTTGCAAAATTTTAGATTACAAGCAAAATAAGTTCATGGTCCAGTTTGCTATTGGTTTTGAGGACAAGTAATAGATGTACAAATATAAAGCAAGTAGAAGTCACTAAGAAAACAAATTGTCCTTTCCTTGTCATTGTAGATGCTTGATAAAATGATGATTGTTATGCATTTTAGAAGTGGAAAAAGTTCTCTGAGCTAAATGCAAAGGGTTCACACATTTTCCATTCGCAAACAGTGAACATAAATAATCATACCCTAAAATATAAAAGTCAAAATTACAATTGACACCATGGCCATTACCAGAGAATCAATACAAACTGAACATATGAAGAAAATGGTGACTAAAAAACAAGAGACTACAACAAGAAGCCAATTACAAACAGTAAGCAAGGTGCATGATTTTGAATTTGCTTCTTTATTACATGTTTAATAATGGGAAGTCAATATATAATCTGCTTTATTTCAAAATATATATATATATATATATATATATATAATCTGCTTGGAGACAACCTTTATATCATCCAAAAATTTCCAAAACTCAATGGTTTCAGGCTAAGAATAATTTTAAGCTCATAAAGAAGTTCATGTCAAATAGAAGAGTTAACATATACATGTGTGTAACTATATGGCAAAGTTTACGAGCGAAAATGTGAAATATAGTATAAAGTTAAGGTTGAAGGTGGCTCTTGCAGTTCTATGAACAGTACCCACAAAAACTTGCTTAAATAGTAACATGGCTAGATCTTGAAAATTTTGAAATATTGATAGAATAGACTAAAGCTTTTAAGGGTGAGAAATCATGTCTAGAAGACTGGTATATGAACTATACAGAAAGTTGATTTTTTTTTTTTTTTTAAAGAGAGAAATAATAAATAAAAACCTTCGAATTTTTGAAGCCTACTACAAGTCTAGTTCAGAGGACATTCAAAGACTAAAAAGTACACAGTGCATAGAAACTTCAAGATTTGATCTTCAATTGTCTTTACCATGCTAACTTATATTCTTATATACACAACTAATCCACTTTGATTTTTAATTAAGAACAGAAAAAACTATGCACATGTGTATTCTACAACCAAAGAGCTCATCTATAAAATTGCCAAACTACACTTGGGCTTCATATCTTTCCTTCTTTCTTTACACCTTATGGGGCTAATTGCCATCACTCAAACCATTTGAGTTAAATGCAAATGGTATCAAAGCCTACATGAGTAATAGACCAGTTTAGTTCAACTTGAAGATGCTAAAAGGACAAGAGGAGGTATATAAAAATGTGATCAGTCTGAAAAACTACAGTATCAGCAGAACTCGCAACTTATCATCAGCTTAAAAAGGAATTTATTTCCACAATGCCATGGATAAATTTGCTTTTAATACACTTTATTATGTCAATGGTTGGCTCCCATCGTGCTCCTCCAAAAGCTCATAAACGAATAACATACTCTCATTCTCTGTTACAATGTGAAGGTTCTCTTTAATGTTTACATGAGCAATTGATGCAATTGTCAACACATTTCTTTTTGATTATAACCTTTACCTCACTGTATATGACTGGAAATCTAATATACTGCATTACATCAGTCTTTGAAGCTAGCTTTTGCTTCAGTAATAAATAAGGCTTCATCATGCATAATGCTTCCTTAATTTTGAAACATCTTCCTAATTTGACAATATACCAATTTCTTGAGCTACCAAGTCTTTCTATCCACCATTAAGTAAAATCTTCTGTGTGAACAATCTTAAATTGCATCATGAACAGTACAGTAAAGAGTATTGAAAAACAAGCAATCTGCAAAACAGTATTTAAAGTCCTAAATAACTCAAAATCTAAATATTATATCATAGTACTCCTTCCGTCCCAAAGAGAGTGTCCACTTTCTCTATAAAAAAATTATCACAAAACGCTGATAAAAAAAAAAAAATCACAAAATAAGGGTCCACTTTCCTTTCTTACTAATTAGTTAGGCATGAATTACCAACGCTATCCTTAAGACAAGTTAGTTAGAGGCCCTTGAGATTGTTATATCAAGAGTGCATGGGGGTACAAGGGGAAAAGTTCAATCTTAACTAACATATCCTTCATTTCTACAAAAATAAGAAAGTGGACACTCATTTTGAGATGGAGGTAGTATAACCTAGAAGCAAAATGATCATGATTTATTCCATCAAAATCTAGAACGCTGCAGAATGTAACAGAACCCTTATTTTTGTTTCCCCACTTAACGCATGACTAGTGTTCACTAGTGAACTTTTATCTAGTCTCTAATAAAAGCCATCTCTGTTATCTCGACTAGATAAGTTCTCTATTGTCTTTTGCTACTACAGTCTACAGTGCACCAAAATGAGCATGAAAGAGAGGTCAGCATATAAAAGAAAAAGAAACAAGACCTAGTTCTTAAGCATATTTAGTTCATTGGGCCCCATAACTTACCAAGACCACTTGACAGTTTGAAATCTAACATGAACTTCATTCTTTTCAATTGAATGCCATGTCTATGCAAATGTTGAAATTTGACCTGAACTTATTCATATCAATTGAATGTCAGTCCCATTAGGATGCCCTAGAGTTTAATGGATCCTCTTATTCAAACTCATCACCATGTCAATGTGTTCATCACATGGACAGGTTATATCTATCACTACAAAAATGTCTATCCAAAAATGCAAAGAAATAAACGTGTATGACTCGAACCAGGGACCTTCAGGTCAACAAGGCTCTAATGCCATGTTTGAGGACCAACTGAACTAAAAGTTCAAATTGATAGTTGAAGGCCCAATATTAATTTTATACTCCAACAATTATGTTTCTGAATGGCACCTTGGACGAGGACATAGAATTGCCACCGATTGTAAATGGTGTCTCTTCCCTGAAAAGTTGTACCCCCCTTGGTGATGGGGATTTGAATTCAGTATGGTTGATAGATGGAGAAGCCCAGGGAGGACGCACTCGCATGTAAGATTTGGCCACATCTACTGGTGACCCCTCATTACCTTCAGTCATCTGCATCAGTGAGAAACAAGATTGAGCCACCAACATGTCCTCTCTTACCAGACACCAGATGTGGAATCTCCACATAGCGCAATCCATATGGTACATATGCAACAATAAGGTTGTACAGAATGCAATACATAATTACTATACCTAGAAAAGAAATTAAAAAAAAAAAAGTAGTGTGTAGCCACCACTACTCATTTCAATAATGAATTAATGACACACAATTGTCAAAACCAAACCTAACATATATATGGCTGCCATAAGCCAGTAGCAGGTATAAAATATCAACAATTTCAAATTTCTCATCATGAAACTAAAGGTTATTTTGCAGTTGAAATCCTTTAAGAAGACCTGCATTGTATTTAACTATGACATAATATAACTTACTATCTATATCCTACACAAGAAACTCTGGCCAACCCAAAGAGGCAATAGAAAGAAATATGAAGAACCAGAACCAGAACCAGCATAAATTCTTATTTTCAATTTGGGAAGACTGGTGAGAGAGAGAGAGAGAGAGAGAGAGAGAGCAACCTAATACCACATCATACAAATAACCTAGTGGGATATGAAATACCAAAATGCCAGGAGGCCTATCACGTGAACGAGATACTAACATTTGGCAACATAGTAGAGTTCAAGTTGCAATTTCCAAGATCAAATTCAGACTTCGAACTTGATTCCAATTTCTTCTCCTCTAACCACTTTTTTGCCTCCAGAACAGCTGTATTGCAGAGATCAGGCATATCTCCATCTGAAAGGCAATTAAAACATCAATCTGACATGGAAACGCAGCATGCCAATCTACAAGTACTTCTACAGAATTTTGAAAAGAAAAAAAACAAATCAATACCACTGTCAAGTGTTCTTATGGGTCTCCCATCCACCACATCTTCAATGATGGGAGAGCCTACAGTTCTCGATTTGACAATCCTGATCAGCTTATCACTTTCTTCCCTGATCAAAGGTTAGAAAGTAAAACTTCTCAGAGCTTCAAAAGGAACATATCTAAGAAGAGATGCAGAAAATAAACGGCATCATTATAGAAACCTTGTTAATAAAAAGATACAACATTAACTCCTCCTTTCATGCACAAAAAGGGACTTCAAGTGTGTGATATGCACATAACTATTTATTAATGTTACATTAAACTCATTATGACAGCCGCCTGGGTAGTTACAATCATTATGTTTGACAAAATTTATACCAAAATAACAATATACAACAGATTTTAAACTTAAATTTAAAATGAATTCCAGTCAATTTTATATCAAAATTGGTAGAAGTTCACATAGTTTTAACAGCCATCACTTCTGACGCAGGTGCAACAGAAATGAATATAAAGTCACCAAATGAAGATAGAAGGCTACTTTCAATTTATCATAAACTTAAGCGCACACTGCTCAGCAATTATTAACATATAAGGACTAAAAGAATTAAAGGCCCAATTAATAGTAGCGAAACAGGAATTTTAGCAAAATACACGACAAGTGAAAAGGTGAAATCAAGTAACAGCCAAAGAAATAACTAAATATAATATGGAAGTACACAATTATTAATTACCTTGTAAAAGTCACCTGCATAAGTAGCTCCTCTATGACACGCTTGGTCTCAATCTTCTCTGTTGGTTGAGCCTCCTTCGTGAATCTCTCCACCAACTCTAATGCCCCATCCTTATAACATAAGGAGAGTCAATTAAATATGTTTAACAAAACTAAAATAAGCCAGCTCTTATTTATGTGAAAAGTAATGACGCCGACTGTGGATCAAAGATGCACCCCATACACCATTATGTTTATTAATTGGCTCTAGGAATGAGTATCGTATTGTAACCGGTGGTTTCAACTAATCATGTTTGAATGAAATATGAGGTCATTACAAAACAAATCAAGACAACAATTTGGAAAAGCAATTCAAGTGTCATATTGTGTTATATAGATACATGAAAATAGACAGCACAAATTTGGAAAACAGCTTCAGAAAATATAACAAGGAAAACCAAATGTGTATTGCATTCAACAATAAATAGTTTCTTTTATTTAAAATGAATTCCTTAAATATTGCATATCTTGGTCCAGTCAATCACTGAAGATAATAACTTATCCTGCTAACATGATATGACATTAGCATGTAAATTATCTATTTTCAACCCGCCTCCCAACACACACACCTAACAAAAACAAAACATTAAACAAGAGAGGAGCCATATATATTACCTTGTTCAAATCGTCAGCCCTCTGAGAAGAAATTTCGTTATCAGTGTCACCATCATCATATTCATCCTCTGCAAATATTTGGAAAGAGATGAACCAATTGATAGAGAGAAGTTATAACCAAAATCAAGCTTTCTTTTGCTTCACAGAAAGCAGCACAACTGCTTGACATCCAACAGCAACAATTGAATTTAAAGAAATGTGGCAATGTTGATACTTGATAGCCTATGCAGACATTGATCAAATAGACCCTAGTGAAGTAATTTTTACATAACATTAAGTATATGCCTTAATTTGCTTTCAGAAGCTTTATTCAATGAGACTTACTTTGTTTGCCGAAGGAACACTAAACAATACATTTTAAACTAAGGATAGCTATCCAACATGGTTATACTTATACCAACAGCTTTCAGTGTATTGAAATGGCATTCATATATGCGTTAAGATTTACTTCCCATAGTCCAAATTTTCCTTTTTGGAGTGCTATGTGTGTCTTCTCTTATCCCTATCCGTTTCCCTCTTTTTCCTTGGGCTTGAGATAATTTCTTTACAACCTCTCTTTTTTAACCAGCATTAACAGCTCACTTTCAAAATGTTACTTTCGTTTTTCATTTAGTACACATGAAAAACAACCAACCAAAGAGTAATTACAATTATCGTATAGCTTTTAAAGCAGCATTTGTGATACAAAAACTAATACTATAATTACTGCAAAATGTTAAAGGATTTTGATTAGTAAGAGCAAGCATTCAAAGGTATCCAAGATAGTAGAGTCAGCAACAGTAGAAGTTACTTTTCTTCTTCCTGACCTAAATCTCATGCATACAAATATATCCACAAAACCAAGGTCCAATTGTGCAGCATTTTTTGTTGTCACCATTTCTAAATCATCTAAACCTTTCGCCTATAATGAAATGAAATTTCGCCTCTACAACAGAAGAAGCACAAAACAGATTCCATAGATGCAGCATTCATAACCTAACTCACGCTAACCATCAATTTCTGAAGAGAAGCTGTAAAATCGCTACTTCAACAAAAACACAAACACCAAAACCTAGAGCTCTCCATGGCACAGAAAATTAGGCATACCTGAGCTCGAATCGGTGCCGGAAGACGAAGAGGAAGAGGAGTCGGAGTCGGGACTGAAGACGGAGGAGAGGATTTTCCCGGCGCCGGAGGCAATGAAGCGAGTAGGAGGGAAAACGAACCTGGCGAGCCAGCTAGGGTTTTCAGGGGGCGGATTGGGGACTGAAGGGCGGTCGTAAGGGGTTCT
>JAYMTK010004725.1:0-10850 GCA_036897405.1 Pelargonium myrrhifolium | reverse complement strand
TAAGATGATAGTGGAATGCAGCAAGAATGAGGACAAACCAACATGATTTAGGGTCCAATAACTAGTATAAAATACTAGTTACCAAGTATACATGTCGGAGTCGCACCAGAAGCCAATTGTTTGCATGTCCAACCACCAATCCTAGATAAAGGACCATTGGGAGGATCTAGCTGAGAGGGAGGATGCAAACCAAACAGCATGAATGGATTCACATTGGAAGAGGCTGTAAGAAGCAGTGTCGGATATAGAGAGACATCGTGGGCAAGATTAAGTCTGAGATAGAAACCGTCAGAAGATATTACACACCACTGGAAGGGCATCAAAAAGGTCCATTTAGATAAAGAGTTTTCACTTTTTTTGAGATTTTGAGGGTCCAAAGTTTTCTCCATAAAACTGAATAGGGGGAATGAGGGGCATCTTGATGCCCATCTTCATGATAGAGGATACAATATCCTCATTTAATAAAATATTAATCATTTAGGGGTCTAGACAATTTTATCGGATACAGAGGCAATATGAGGGAGCTTGATGTTTCAAATTGGCTCAAGACATTATTGATTTACAATATATCCTAAAGGATGCAGATCCCAATAGCGAGTGGATGAGTGAATAAGGTTTGCTACCCTAAAGTTAAGCCTAGGGTCTGATCTATGGATAGGGCCTTAGGTATGAGAGCCAATCCAAACATTCTTAAAGACCCTAATAGATCTCTCATCTTCCACAGTCCGTTTAATGTGACTACTCAAAAAGGTTTTTCCCTTTTTGAAACTTCCTCAAAACAGGGTTTCTACTAATTTTCTGATAGTGCCTTAAAGGGCCCCCCCCCCCCCACAGTATGTAGTAAATATTTTCGAGATTCAAAGATGTGAAGAAGACGCTAATCGCCAAAAAAATGCCAACAAGTATGGCCACATTGAAGGCATAAAGATCATGGATCCCAAAACCATCATCGTCCTTTGGTAGTTGAAGGATATGACGTTTGACCCAGTGCATTCCCTTATTTTTTTACTTTCCCCACCAAAATTTAGTAATGTAGGAGTTAAACCAATGAATGGAGTATTGTGGAATAACAAACAACGAGAGAAAATATGATTGGATAGCGGAAATAATAGATTGGATCATAACCATCTTGCATATCTAGGACAATAGATTCATTTTCCAATGAGATAGCCTCTCTTGGATGCGAGATTTCAACATAGAAATTAGATGTTCCCTGAGTTTGGTACCAAATTTGGGAACTATCAGATAGTGACCTAAGGATGTAACAATTCGAATGTGCAAGACCTCTAAAAAATCGAGAAATCTTGTGAGGGACATTAGGGCTAAGCATCCACTCTGAATTCTGTTTATTAACAATTTGACCCAAAGCCCAGGAGTAGTCATCTAAAAGCTTATAAATAGCAACACAAGATCGGATATTAGCTTCTAAGAAAATAAAGACATCGTCCACAATGAGTAGGTGACTTATACGCGGACAACCCCTACCAATTTGAATGCCTTAAAAACTGTTATGGTGTTCAACATCTTCGAAAAGATATAAGAGCCCATCTAAGCACATGAGAGAGAGATATGACCCCACGCAGACCACATGAGGAGTGAAAACTTTAGCTAGGTCGGTCATTAACCACCACTTGAAAGGAAGACGTGGAGATACATTGAAAAATGAGAGTTTGCCATTTCTCAGAGAAGTCTTGAGCTCTCATCATTTGTAAAGGAAATTTCTAAAAATCACTATCACAGGCTTTACTAATATCTAGCTTAAGCGGACCCTTATACAGACTCCCTGATCTTGTGCATTTAACGTTGTCTACTGCATCATCTTCCAAAATGATATTATATTAGATATGACGTCCCTGGACAAACGCATTTTGGGAAGGGAAAATGAGAGAATGCATAACCGTATGAAGCCTATTAGCTAGAACTTTCGCCCCAATTTTGTAAATAACGTTACAAAGACTTATTGGTCAAAAGTCCGCTGCCGATTTTAAAAACTCATTTTTAGGGATGAAAACAAGGAACATATGAATAATTTGTTTAAGAATACGTCCCTTGTTGAGGAAGAAGAGAACCTCGTTGGTGACTTCATGCCCCACAATGTGCCACCATTTCTGATAAAATCGGCAAGAGATGTCATCCAGACCCGAGACTTTATCAGCACCAATCTCAAAGACAGCACGTCGAATTTTAGAATAGGTGAAAGATATATCAAGCGAATATATTTGAGAAGAGAAAAGAGTTCTCTTAATAAGAGAGAAAATATGATCTTTAAGATGATCACTATTAATGGTGTTAAAACGAGAAGTGTCATTTAAGGTTGACTGCATATGATCCGTGAGTAAACGGGAGATGTGATTGGTATTGATTAATTCTATTTCTCCAATAAACTTGTGAGTGAAAATCATTGTGTTGAATGTATAAAATTTTAACAAAATGGTGACCTTAAATTGATTTACGAATTCTTAATGAAATAGATTATAAGGAGTATAATGTAATTGAAATATTGAACTCAGAAAATAAACCAAAGCCTATGGCTTTTTTATTTATAATTATTTTATTAATATATTGTTCTCCTATTATATTAATGGAAATATATGGAGGCCTATATATTTGGTTTTATTTGTTTGAAACAAAGGATGGATGGTTTGAGAAATCCAAGTATGGCCATTCTTTAGGCAGACCCAGATAGTCATCACTGTCCTTTGCAGCCTCAGAATCATCCCTTTCTTTTCCCAAATTCACTTGCTTGTTCACAACACCATTCTTCTTCCTCTGACGAGGCCCCACAGCTCTCCCATAGTAATTCTCTGAAACAAAATTCATACCCAAACAAATCTGATTAACTTCGTGTAAAATTTGTACAATAAAAGTTTATATCTAAAATGCGGATGTTGTTGATAACATAATTAATATTACACGACAAATAAATTAACTATATGCGCCCAACAGAAAAAGTAAAATACTTAAAAAGAAAGGAAACTTATTTAACTACAAAGAATAATCAGTTTCGTCTTTCAAATCCAATGAACGTGTACAAAAGTTTTTGAAATGAGGTCAACACAACATAGGAAAGAGTGATGTCATATGTCTCGATTACTGTGAAATCATGTTTCTACAAAATGACGTGTCAATCAGTGGGACATCATAGTACATCAATTATTTTATTGATAACTTGACTTAATTACATTATTACAATACACCGAGCATACAATTTGACTTATAAATCAGGCACTCCGCAACAAAAAGTTATATGAGAGCTATGACATCATATATGCTAGGTTTTTATTTGTTCAAATTTAAATTTAAACCAGAAAATGATAAACCTAATTTGTCGTGTAAATTATCATTGTCATTTTGTACAAAAACATATATACAAAATTTGAGTTAGAGAACACATTAGACCTAATATTAGAAAGAGGTAATTACATGTTACTACCCTCTTAGATGCCGGTTTATCATGTTACTACCCTGTCATATCATGTTACTACACTGTTAGATTTTTTCCCATCACGTTACCACCTTGTTAGATTTTTTCCATCACGTTACTACCCTGATAGATAGTCAAATTCCGTTAAATTAAGGGACAAAATAGACGGAAACACAATTTGGATCTAACATGGTAGTTACATGAAAAAAAAAATTCTTTAAAGTAGTAACATGATAAATTGAAATCTAATAGGGTAGTAACCTGTAATTACCCCTATTAGAGACATGTATTAATATACTCATTCGAGAAAAATTCACACACAACCACTAACAAGACAACTCAAAATTGGCTCAATAAATTTATTAATCACATCACAAAACAAGTAAATAAATCAATTTATGTTATAGAAAGAAAGAAAATGGTAATTTAATGGTTGAACAAAAATGTTACCCTTTTTCTTCTTATATTTGAGGTTACTCATCGGGATGAGTGATGCCGGAAACATGGGTAGAAGTGGGGGAGGCGGGGACGGAACCCAATAGGGGATGGGGCAAGGAAAGTTGTGATAAACACTTGTCTCTGCCACATAGGTCGTAGGTCGAGGAAGAAAGACTCCTGTCCCGACTGATGTCATCCCAAAAGATCTGTTACTCCCAAGTTGACCTGGCATCGCCAATCTCTACAAACCGTACACATTTTTCTAACAAATTATTGAAAAATTATGAAATTTGTGACATGTCAATAAAAATTTAATTAAAAGATATTTTTAATACTTGATTAAGATTTTGAGTCGGTGGTCCGATTGGATTGAGAAACTGGCGAGGATGGTGGTATTTGGGTATCGGAAAAACAGGTGCACTAAGAGGATGAGCCATGACAGTGCTACCAATTACAGGAGTGTAGATTTGTGGAGCTGAATGGAAACCAATTTCATCGGCTTTAGGCCCACCAAAACTCTGCAAAAATCACTTAGATTCTATTAGATTAATTGCGATCACTTAAAGATATATTTATTTTGATCAATCAACAAAATAAATAATGAACTTAAGTGAATTCATTATGCTAAATTTTGATCGCAAAAAATACACACAAAATCGAGAAGAAAAAGAATGCAATTTTTGTTCAAAATACCTGGATATTCTCCCTAAGAAATGATCTTCTTGGGGCTACCTGCAAAGATGGATGAAGGTGCTTGGGAGTGTTTGTTATGATTTCAGCCAAAACTTCGAGAGGGAGAAAGTTTTCACCGTCTTCTGGAGTTGGCGGCGAGTCGCCCATGGCGGTAGCAGAATAATTCATCATGGCGAGGCAAAAAACGAAAAGGAGGAGGCAGGGCGGTTTGGAATGCGGCATACAACCTGAATTGCACAAATGAGTAAAAAATATGAGGGAAATGGTGGGTATGGGTTGGTGTCTATACCTTCTCATTTATACTACTTCCATTTTGTTGTTTACTTATTACTTTTCACTCAAATTTATTTTTCATTTATAGAGTAACTCTCTAAAAACATGAATCTTATGTGCATTTGAGTGTCCTTTCCATATATGTAGAAGGAGAAAAACACTAACGCATGTCGATTATGGTGACAAAGTTATTACTATTGAGACTCTTTTGACTAATTATCAGAAATCATAATAGGAGTTGTTATGCGGTGACACGAGTATTGTAATGTTGTTAATTTTAGCGCAATTTAGATAAACTTAATGTTAAATTGCGCATGACGTATGATGGGACTTTATATCAAAGCATGCATGACACGTGTATAATTGCAAAAAAAAAAAAAAAAAAAACACCAAGTTGTGCTCACTTCTATAAATAAAACTATTGTACCAAACATTTAACTTTGTATAATGTATACCAATTGAGAACATGCATTTTATTATTTTTCTTATAATTGATGATAACAATTAAGATACAAATTAACCTACAACTTTAATTATACTCGGTTCAAACAACAATACGTTTTAGGCCTAATGTAATAGACCCCACCATTAAAATCTACATAACACAACTGATAGAGATATGAATCTACACTTCATTTAGCAACTACCATTACGAATTTAAGCTTTTAAAATGTATTTCAAACTATAAAAAAAAAAATCTTCTGTTCCTACAAATATTTTGGTAATTGTTTTACACGTCCCAGCTTAATGCAAGTTTTTTTATTTATAAAAAAGACTAATAATTTATTAGTCCAGGATGGACGATAACGAATACAATATAAAATTGCAGGCTTGAAGACCATCCACTTAAAAAATTCTAACAAAAAGGCCGATGACCTAACTGACTCGTGGACTACTTGGTTCGCAGACCAACCCAAAAATAACAACTTGACATTACCAAAATGAGATGCAATAACTAAAACATCCTAAAATATCAAAACGAAGATAATAGAATCCTCCCTTAGCCTAAGTAAGCAAGTCAAAGGCACTAAAATCCTCTCCCTACACTTGAAGAGCCTGAATAATCGACGCCTATTGCACATCAAGGTTAATACGATCGTGTGAAAGTCTTTGTCGACCGCCCTCGCCACCACCAGGTTTTCCGTCTGATTCGGCAGCAAACTCGAAGTCTAATCTGACAGCTCTGACCGAATTTCACCATATTTCAAGTCACATTCTCTTTCTTTGCACCGCCTCTTGTTGTCATGCGCACACATCAATAAAAAAAAATTATTGCGAATCTACAACGCTGACACCTCTATGAGAACTCTAACAACATCTTAGCTTGCTATCTAATCAAGGACTTGCTATCTTAACGAGAAATGCCGTAATTAGTTATCTGTCAAACTCAAGAGATTGTCGCCTCTCTGAAAATCATGCGCAACCATACAAAAACTTTTTTTCGTCTCTCAAAATTGCAGCGGAAGAAGAAATCATATTCCAATATGTTATTGATCACTAAATACATCACTCCATTAATGGAAGTTTACTAGCTCATATTTTTATTTTAAAATAATTAATAATTTTTTTTGATAGGAAAAGGAAAAGCAATTCATTAAAAATATTCACTCAACAGAATACAATATAATGCTAATTTCCTAGACTACCCTATATTTCAAGATAGCTTTACGGCCAATGCTCGTGTTACCGATATTGAAGCCACAATTTTTTTTTAAAAAAAAGGCCTAAACGCCTAAACCAATGCGACTAATCTATCCTCCCAACAAGATAGAAGAGGTCCACCATGGCACACCAAACCCACTGGTGCTTTTCGACCCACATCATTTCTATATGTAAACCATGACGGGCTATAAACTCTAAAAACGACAAACAGGCTACTAGATAAGAGGTTGCCAACCTAAACCCTCCCAAAGAACCTCAACCCGGGACCCCATCCAACCTACCCCCATGACCTCCACTGAGGTTTCATCCCCATCCTCTCTCTCAGACATCCCCACCATAGCATCCATCTCTCCCTCATTGGCCTCCCCCAACCTGGTCCTTTTAAAACCTGAAATTGTTTGCCCATCCCTCTTCTCTCTTTCCTTGAAGGCCTTAGTAACCACCAATATCTTGCTCTTCGATGACGACTTAGGACAAAGCCCTCGTGAACACCCCATATGGGCACTCATCCCCCATGTCATACCTGATCTTGCACGACTTCTCGTTATGACCAATTACCCCACAAACAAAACAAAAATGCGGCACCGTTCATACTTGAAGACCCAACTCCACTGCCCACCCATCGGACGAACCTGCATACGGTGCCTCGAAGGCCTACGGATATCTACACCAATTTGAATCCTTGTATAGGCAACTCAGGGACTATACTTCTTTTTCTTATCAAAACTAATGAACTTGCCAATGTAGTTTTCGATGCTTCAGAAGGATTGTTCATTCCTAAAGCTCTCAAAGGAAAGCATGCAATTGGACCCACATGTCCAACCAAACCAGTTCCATTCTTTCTACCACTCTCTTTGTCTCCAACAGTTTACAGACCAAAGGTTGGTAATTAAAAAACCAAGGGTCACCATCAATGACTTTATTCTCGTCTCATTCATGATAAAATTTAAAAATGAAGCGTTATTCCTCATTCCCAACCACCTTCTTGATATTTCGAATGAATTTAAAGCCTCTACTGGTTTTCATAGTAAAGCCATTTTGACACTCATGATCTTAAAATTAATCAGAGGATTCATAATAAACTTACCCACAATACGTCAAACCGTCCGTTTGGGTGTTGAAGCTCCCACCGGTGTCGGTCTCATGTCCAATCCCCCAACTCATTCCTCCTCTAGCTGCATCATGTCAAACCCAGCCACAACCTACTTCGCCATTCTCCTTAGATATGTCATCTTGTCTCACCGCTTGTTTTGTCTCTCCCTTGTCGGCCGCCCCTCCGTCACACTGACTACTTCTTCTCGCTCCTACCAGCCGCCCCTGGCCACCACTAAGATCAGCCCCAGTTAACCACACCCTTCACTCGAAACACCCACCAATTGGCCCCTCGAATCAAACTCCCCAGCACCCACCGACCCACCCCGATAAAATCCTCCACTCGTCGACCAAACCCACTATCTCACATATCCCTCTCACTCAACCCAATATCGTCGTCTCTTGGAACTTGCTGATGACGAAACCAAAAATAGTGGCGGCACCCTCTTATGACCTAGAAATGGCGAATAAAATGAGAAAAACTCTGACCCCTTTCAATCCTTTCACGGTACGTTAATTGATAATTCATTTTAAATAATTAATAATTTTTGTTTGGCAGTAGTTGAAGAAAAGATCACAATTTTTTATAATACAATTTGACAAGTGGCTTTGTATTAATTATTTTTAATATATATATATATATATATATAGGGTTTAATGTATATAGGTTGGATGATATAAAGTTATATCAGTTGCACTAATAAGGTGGTGACACCTCATTTAAAATCATGGATCCGGACGGGTCGCTCCGCTCCCCCAAGTTCACTTGAGTGGGTATAAGTGATTTTAAATGATGTGTCATCACCTCATTGGTTTTGTTAAGTTGTAACTGATATAACTTTATATCAGTCAACTGATATACATTTTACCCTATATATATATATATATATTGCATTTTTCTATTTAATATAATAAAATTTTGTGTGGGTTTGTGACTTTTATTGTGGTTACAAAAATTTATTGGTTTGACTTAGGCTAAAAAAACAAAAAAGCACTTCATTCATCTCAAAATAAGTATCTTGTTTGTGTTTCATGTTTGTCCCAAAATGAGGGTCATCTTTCCCTTTAAGAATGTTAATTATAACATGAATTACCAATAACATTCATATGATAAGTTAGTTAGTATCCATTGAGTTTTATAGAATACATGTTGATGCTACCCAAAAAATCATAAGTCTATTGATGAATGAGAGCGTGACACGTGGCACCCGAGTGCCACGTCATCCTTCAATTGAGACCGAGTCGAAGAAACCAGACACTAAAGCCCAAAATCCTGGACTCGCACTAAGATGGGCTGAGACCCATAGAAGACGGGACCAAGAAGCTCGAAGTTATGGTCCTAGGGTCGTGGTCCCAAAATCATGATCCCAGGTCGACGACGCATAAGCGGTCTCCTAATCATGGAACATCAACCACAAAGCGTGGTCCCGAGTCATCTGGATTATGGTCACCTAATCGTGGTCCCCAGGATTGGGTCCCAGATCGAGTAAGGTGGTCACACCCACCAAGTCTGGATCCAGATCGAGCAGGGCGACCACGTTCGCCTGGTCCTAAATCCATCATGTCCCTATAACATCATGGTCTTTCCCATGAACGTCCGAGCGAGCCACGTGCACAACACGAACTTGGACTGAGGTCATGGGAAGCCAGGTCTTGGTGTCAACCAAAAAATCATTCACTCGAGGAGGCAGATCAGTGGTTGAACCCAGTGATGTAACTAGGTGGACCCATCACATTGTTTAGGTACAATGTAACCACACAATGGCACTTGGCATCCATTGGTGGCAGCCATTGGTGAGGGAACCAAGTGGTCCTGCCCTAATCCAAAAGGTGGATTCATCACAGGAGGACATGTACCCAGGTAAAAGCTTATAAATACCCCTCTCCAACTAAGAGAGAGGATACCTGAACTTGAGATATCTGAGCTCACTATGAATATTCTCTTTCTCTTTAAGCTCTCTTTGCTCCTTAGTGTTTCCGACGATATCTCATTCTCACGACTGAGGCGGTGTCCCGGAACTACTTCCAAGTCTCATCGTTCTTTGGTGTGCTCGTTTTGCAGGCCTAGGGATCAAGACTAAAAATGTGACCTAAGATTGTGAACTGAGACTTGGACCTTCTTCGAACCCTATCTTGGATTCTGGATTTGGACTCTAATATTGGATCTAGACCCAATCAGCCGAAGCTCATTCTCTCGACTAGTAGTGATACAACATTGGAGTGATTTGTTTAGAGATTCGAACATTTTAGATGCATCACGTGTCAATGAGATTTAAATGTAATTATATCACACTAATTAAATTCTTCTTAATAATTCTCATAATAGAAATGAGGGAGTAATAGATTTAGATTATATAGAGAGAGAGAGAGAGTAAAATGTATATCAGTTAACTGATACATAACAAAGCCAATAAGGTGATGACACCTCATTTAAAATCACTTATACCCACCTAAGTGAATTTGTGGGAGCAGAGCGACCCGTCCGGATCCATGATTTTAAATGAGGTGTCATCACCTCATTGGCTTTGTTATGTTATAACTGATATAAGCTTATATCAGTTAACTGATATACATTAAACTCTTAAACTCATATATATATATATAGAGAGAGAGAGAGAGAGGAGTCTAAGCCAATAAGTGTTTGACTTAGGCTAAGTCGTCAATGAGGCAACGACAACTCATTAAAAAAAAACTCAGAGTGTGCACACGTGAAAACCAATGAGGAGTCATTAAACTGGTTTAACCTAAACAAAAAAAATCTTGACTTATATTAATTATCTGATTTAGACAGTGATGGTCAATTGATAACAATTTCACGATTTTCATAATCAATCACACAAAATTGAAAATTGTACTAAAATTATTTTCAATTAATCAAGGTAGATATGTAGCATGTTAATCATTTCAAAACATGCTCTTATATTATGCACTAAGTATATAATTTCCATTTCTAATGTGCAATATAATTAAGAAGTTACATTATAAATCATGTTTGTTAAGAAGAGCGAGTAGTTTCAATAGAAATGGAATAATTATAGTTATAAGTTTCAAAGAACATTCCAACTGCGTTTGTATTACAATTTTGATGGGAATGAGAATAGGAATTATTCTCATTACCATTCCTTCCATTCTCATTCTCATGGAATAGTTTTGGATCAATCAAAGAATGGGAACGGAATAATTTCATTTCATTTGCTACTTTTTTTTTTTTTTTTTTAAAAAATGTTTTTTTCGGGGTTTTTTTTAAAAAATTAAAAAAAAATTTAAA
>JAYMTK010004724.1:0-10850 GCA_036897405.1 Pelargonium myrrhifolium | reverse complement strand
GACTGGGCCTTCTTGACCTACTACTTTTGGACCTCCAAGACCCCTCAACTCGGGCCTTGGGTCATCGGGTCTCTTTGACATGTGGCTTCTGCTGTCTCTTTGACTAGTCGCCTAACCACGTGTCGCTCTCTCATTGGAGCAAAATGCTCCCGACATTTTGTGCATCATCAGTACTATAGGGCTTTCTTCGAATACCACTGTGGCAACAGATCGGGCAGCATCACTGTCATTTCCCTTATATCGTATTACAATCATGGTAAAAGGTTTGTTTTGGTGTGTGAGATGTTTTCCCACTTTATATTGATCAAAAATCTGTCGTCGAGACCGAACAGTTGGTAGAGTGCTGAAAGATGTGTTCGTTGAGTGCCTTTAGGTATTTGACACTCTCTTCCTTGCACTCTTGGGAAATTTTCTTTTGATTCGCCAAACCCTTCACGCCATGAATGCACGAAACGTGCTGCTCGCCTATTTTTTGGGAAACTCAATCTTTCTCTAACTGGTAAGCGTTCCTCAATTTTCCCACCATTTATTGGGGAGCGAGAAGCATTGTCGTGACGTTCTATATTTTGATTTTGATCCCCTTGAGTTAGCGACGGGTTCACAGGAGAAGGTGGAGTTGTGTTCTTTTCATGCACAAGTTGTGTTAGCGGCTGATTAGAGGTTGCAATATGATCTGTGACCAACCGAATGAGGTCAAAGATTGTTCCTCCAGTTATGGGGTGTTGCGTCGAGTGGACCGTTTTTTTAGTGGGAGGCGTTGGAAGAGGTGCGCTCCTACACAAGTTGAAGTGCTCCTGCAAATCTGAGATATCACAGATGGTCCATGTGTGGATTCACTCGAGCTCTCAACCTATCGCGTATGGATGTTTTACGAGAAGCCATGTCGAAGAATGTGGTGTGTAGATCTAAGAAGTCTTCGAAGATTGTGATGAACACGATGAAAACTTGAAGACATCTTCAAGAATGCTAAGAACACGATGAAAATTTGAAAAACGCGGATGATGTTCTTTGTGGGCATTCAACTTGTTCCCGGAAATGGAACCAAATTGATGCGTAATTTTTGTCTCGTGGATGACAAAATTGTTTGTCGTAGTCGTCTAGCGATATATTTTCAAATATAGCACTCTCTTTTCTTCTAAATCTAGGTAGGTATTTCTAATTATATGTGTAAGGCTCCAAACGAAATTACTTACTATTTCTCTTTTGAATCTGAATCAATACAATAAGGTACGCAAGCCTCCAAATTGTATGATCGAGAAGCTGAAAGACAAAACACGTGTTAAATGAAAACCAGTGCGTCGCACTGGAATTTACCTTCGACGTGAGAATGAGAATCTCACAGATGAATAGTATTTAACACTAATGTAAAGAGAGAGTGAATTAAAGTTTTCACCTTAAAGGATATTTATAGTGAATGAGATCAATTTAGATTGGTGAAAGTGATGCAGCTCCTTGAATCTGATGGTCAGTTTATTTATATGATAACTATTGGCCAACTACATTGAATGTAAACATAGTTATCATTGAGCTTGATCAAAAAGTTGGGTTTGTGCTTGATTATAGATCTTGTAATGTAAATAGGTTTTAAATATGAGCTCATACATTGGTGTAGCATCAAGAGTATTTTTGTTTGAGAGTGAGAATATAAATGAGATTCTCATTAATTAGATTAGAACTCATTTATTTTGATTATGATTCGCATTCATACTCCTGTTTGAATTCATTTCATTGAACTTTTCGCATATGCGTTGATTTGAAAAATTGGTAATCACAGAAGGGGCCTATCATTCCAAACCTGTTTGCACTAAACTACCTTAAAGTATGTTTTGTAACTTTAGACTATGCTAAAGTATTCAAACCTTGAACCGTTGGTAACACCTTTAATTGAAAGACGAAATGACAAAATTATCCTTCTTCACCCAACAGATCAGATCTGAGATCGAATCATTTTATCAAATCCTCCATCTCTAGCGCACCTCTCTCTCCAAACACATCTCCTCTTTCTCCTAACCCCCCTCTCTGAAATTTTGTCCCTTTTGACACTATTCATCATATTTGTTTGTTGGTTTTGGTAATAACGTTTTGGGGTTTATTCGGAACTGATTTGGAATTAAAACTCAAAACTAAAATCAAATTTGCAACTGATTTTAATTTGCTTATTTGTTTGTGTTTGATTTGTTGGTTTGTTTATGACTGATTTTGTTTGTGTTCAAAATTAAAAATCAAATTTGAAAATAATTTTAGATCATAATTGTTCTTCAAATTTTTAAGATCAGATATTCTTATTGGTTTGAAATCTCCAACGAAATGAACATTCCGCAAAATAAAGAACATTCCGACGAGTCTATAAATTTTCCGGCTAAATAGGTTAAACATTTAGAATAAAAGGAAGGACATTTTTTGGATTCCAAAAAAAAAAAAGGTCATGTTCTCAATTTCCTTCCAAAATAACTGACGGTTCAAAATTTGGATACTTAAGGTAGTCTAAAGTTACTAAACATAATTCCGAGTAGTCTAGTGTAAACGGGTTTCGAACGAGGGTGCCTTATGTAACTATCCCTTTAAAAAATTAAACTCATAATCACGTTCTTCCCATAAATAACATTAAAAATAAAACCACCTCTATCAAGCATAAAGTTGCAAACATTGTGAGAATAAGTTTGCAGTATAAATGAGTGAAGAAACGAAAATGAAAATGAAAATGACAATAACAATGGGAATGAAGAGTAACTAATCCAAACATCATAATGTTACATCTCATTCCCATTCTCAGTATTTATTTTCATTCCCAAATAAAAAATTTCAAATTCAAATGCTCCAACTTGGATTACTATTTTTAACCACAAAATCAATATACTCAATTAAAATATTCTACTTATTTTAAATAAATATGTGAAATTAGTATCAAATGGAAGCTATGGATAGCAATACATCAGAATACAGAAATGCAAAAGAATAACTTCACAAATCTAAATGAATATGATCATAGAGTGCACAACAAATAATTGCATCTATGTTTCAGGAATTAAATTATAAATACTCATTACATACCATCACAACACATCCAAGCCAGCAACGCCTGCTCCTTATGCAGCGCGTTCTGTGCATGTACACATACGTGCCATGGATGCACTTATCTCGAACTGTACATAAGATTCTGGAATTTAACGTGCACCTGAAAAATTAAGTAGAATCAACAATAGGTATGTTGTAGTGTAATTGGTTTAGTCCTATACTTCTATATTTCCAGCACCAAAATTCCAAACAAGTTCTTTTTCAAATACAAAGAGACGCTTATTTTGGGACGGAGAGAGTAGAGATTTAGCATAACTATATATATCCTCTGCTGCTATTGATTTACTACAACTTGTACCTCAAAACCAAACTGCAAATAGGTTATAGGAGTAGTAGTTGCATAAAAATAATCATACTTTGCTTCCAAGTATCATTCATTCTTCCCAAACTTGATTAAGCCTCAGTAACACGGTTACTCATGTATTCCCCAATCAAAAATGCTAGAGCTTGTATTAACGATTTTGGATCAAATATTATACCCACTTTGGGATCGAGCACAGAGTCAACAACAATCTGCAGAAAAGAAACAAGTAAAAAGAATTTTCAAAATTTACAGTTTCACTAGATTAACATTGAAACCTTATTATAACAGAATGGATAAGGATACGTACCACATCAAAGATTCCTTTGGCAGCTAATTGTTGAACATCTACTGGAATTTCACCATCTTTTGGCACCAAAATTGTATTGATATACCGACTTGGCTGCATAGCAACAGCAACCACTAAATGACATGTTCCTTATTTCATCAACTTTCTTCCTTGTGAAATAAAGAGTGTAATAAAATCATACGAAAACTATTGCATTCTTATCATGAAAATAGATACTTGAGTTCCAAATCATTCACAGAGCTGCCTTTTCTTCTGGTGTTCCTTTTCTGGATATCTGAATTCCACCCATAATCATGAACTCTACTAATAATGAAAAGACGTGCAATACTGTGTCACAGTCACATGAATATTGTACCGCGCATCCAAGACATGTAATATAGGGTGTCCATCACTCCTGATGCAATGCCAAGACCATGATCCAATTTTCTTCTGACCTAGTACCCACACTATATACATTAGAAATCCATGTTGCCTCCCTTATTCTGGGCTAGTTTTTTCTTCTTTTTTTTTTTTCTCTTTCTAAATGTTTCATCACTTTTTCTACTATTCTCCATATACCCATCCCAGATATAAAATCAGAACTAACATGCAGTCCTCTTCAAATTAGAATGGAGTGTTTCATCACTTTTTCTACTATTCTCCATTTATTCTAACTGCATTTCTAGACTTGAGATCATGAGAGCATACACCACAAAAATATCATAAACATAAATAAAAAATTGCTACTCAAGAAGACGATACGCGCACTTCAAATATTCAAGACAATAATTGTATACCAGTAGCTTGATGTAGTACAACCTTAAATAACTATCTACAACACTATAACTAGTAGAATATAAACAAGTTCATGGTTCTAGGATACCAAAATTAAATTCTCAAATATGAAGTTTTACTTAGTAACTACTGAAGGCATTAATGTGTAGCAAACCCTTCCCATCAAGCACAAAAATAATAGGGTAAATTTTATAAATTTCCGATAACTATGCCACGTGTCTGGCATTTCATGTTTAAAGAAACCTTGCTTGGGGATATATGACCTCTAAGAGTTTGGTTTTCCATTTAGATACTAAGAGAGTATTTTAATGAACAGTCATGAGTTTGGAAAGTAGGAGGGTCAACGTGACAGAGTTTAAAGTAGAAGAGGTGAGTTTGATTTCTGACAAAGTATCCAACATTTGAAGAATGTGAAGCTAATGATCACTAATTATACTCGTCAGGCCCTCCACTTAACAACGAAAACTTTTGGGTTGTAAAGTTTAGCATGTTATTAGAGCAGGTTTCGTTTTAGGACTATGTGGCTCGTTTGTGTTTCCTTCTTTCTAATTCTTTGTCCATATGCAGGACCTGTTGTATTGTCCACCCTGCACATGAGAGGGAGTATTGAAGTATCCCACAAATGGAAGAGTGTGAGGTCAATGCACACTAATACTAGTTGGTCCCCTCACTTATGAAATTCACTCTTGAGAAAATAAGTAAACAAACAAACAGACAAACAGAAATAACTGCAAGCTGTTTATTTAGCTAAACCCTCGATGGATGCCGACATCTTCTCTGAATTTGAAAAATATTAAGGAAGGTATAGCAAAGAAGACATATATAATACAACCCTGATGCCACTGCAATTGCAACAATGTTTGGCTACTCAGGCTCTCAGCTTCAAACTCAGAGCATTTGTTTCAAAAATTTCTTAAAGAAATTCAAATTAATTATTGAAATATTTTATGATAGATCCTGTAAAGCATATTTTAAATGATCATGGCATTTCGAAAACTACAATCTTGCATTTCTAAATTGATCAATAGATTAAATACTCCCTCCGTCCCAAAATGAGTTTCCTTGTTTCTATTTTGAGAAAAATTAAGGAGAAGATAGTTAGTGCGGTATAGTTACTTTTGTATCCTCATGATCATGTGTTAAGGAACACCAACTAACTTGATATAGGGATACTATTGACAATTCATGCATAACTAACTTACTAAAGAAGGAAAGAGGACACTCATTTTGGGACAAAATTTCAAGAGAAACAGGACACCAATTTTGGGACAGAGGGAGTATTACTTGCAAGGATTTGAGCTATAAATCAAACTTGATGTCGATAAATATAATGAAATAAAATCATTTGCGTAAAACGTCAATAGCTACAGCTCCATCTATTCACTTACAAGGTTTTTTAGACAATTATGAGGATCTCCATAAGTTCGATTTAAAGCGTCTGTGATGGCAGTGACAAAGCATGAAGCAGAGAACCCAGCTGTTTCCCTGTCACGCGAACCATTCAACAAAAGCACCTAAAATTCGGAAGAATAGAATCAATATCACATGTACCATAAAGCTTTTCTTACATAAAAGTATAAAGTAGGTCATATTCTGAATGTACAGAAGCTGATAATTAAAAATATTTCTTTTTTTGAAAGATATGTTAAATGTATCCAAATTATGAAACAATGAACATAAAGCAGGCTAGTGCAGAAGACTTTAAACACTAGATGACTAGCACATCTGTTCAGAAAAAATGACTAGCAAATGCTAGAGGTTGGAGATACATCATGGGCAATCTTGAAGATATTCGACGACTATACTCAGCAAAAATTGTAATAGCTCACAGCCCCTAGTATTAGTAAGGAAAGCAAAAAAGCTATACCTTTGGACATGACCTAGATGAGATAATCTCTCCAATGCCAAGTAATACCTAGAAAAGATGGAGCACAATCATTGAAAATATCCGATTTCAAGTCAATATGAAACTAATACCTAGAATTAATGGAGAGCATAATCAATGAAACTATTGAAATTTAAGCCCAGAATATATGCTCAAGACTTTGAATATATGCATAATCAATAAAACTTATTCTATCAAAAACAAACTATAGACTTGAAGACACTACTCATCAAAGATAATAGAGTGTTGACCCAAGCTTATCATTTGCTGACTTGCTGTCGAGAAAATATTGGTCTTCTGGATAATGTTCCTCTTTCTAATCTCTCAACCTACTCTTCTCAAAGCTGAAGAAAGGCTGTGATGGGATAATGGTCCCACCAAAGTGAGATACTATGAGTGGGGAGAATTGGATAAGGTCCTAATCTTCATTTTATTTTGCTTCTAGTTCTAGAGGTTATTTTCAAGAGTTGAATCCACAAACTTCTTAACTGCTTAACTCTAAGTCTGAAGAGTGAATTCGTGGAAACATGAATAAATATATTCTTCATATTGAACAACACACACACAAACTTACTGCACCTAAATCTCATGGAGCATAACAATTGTATCAATACCTTTCAAATGATCCAAATCAGAAACATATAAGATTTTTCCACATGGGATAATAAGGCAACAAGCTGTACAAAGATTAACAAGCATAGGGTGCAGAACCATAAACCATTCAATAAGAAAATGAGGAGAGTTTTTTAGATGAAAGACGAATCTTTATTTACAAAATAGATAGGAAGTACATAAATGAGGATTGAGGACAAGGTGTCCTCAAACAGAGAAAACAGAGGGGGAAACTAAATCAAAATAGCCATCCAATCCCTCTGAATCGGAACTAAGGACATACCCCTAAATAATATGAGGAAGTAGCCCACATGTACTTAATTCATAACTGTTGAATTTCATAACAGGATACATATAATGGTTTGGGTTTCCACTACTAAAAGGTCAACCTTATTAGTAGGGTTGGGCTTCCACCATTATATTTAGCTCATTATTTTTATATTTTTCCAATGTGGAACATCACCAATTCAACACTTCCCCTCACGTGAGTCACACATTTTTTTTTTTCATCGGTGAGCTCGACAGGTTCACAATCAAGGGACTTTCAAATAGGCACATTCCCCCTCACATGTAGGTATCTTTTTTCTACACATGCGTTGTTGCAGGTATGATCACTGCAAACGAGCCGGAGACCACAGGGGGAGGCAACATAAACGGGCCCAAATCTGGATCAAAACCAGCTCCGATACCATGTTGAATTTCATAACGGGATACATATAATGGTTCGCGCTTCCACTACTAAAAGATCAACCTTATTACTAGGATTAGGCTCATGGTTACCAGAAAACGTGATTCAGTAGCGATCTGAACGGAGAAATCGGCGTTCCAATTTAACAAAAATATTGTATGAAAACACAAACCTTTTTTCCAGCATAATCACTCATACAACATTAATCTTCTCCAATTTTAAAGTCAAATTAAGTCTAATTCAATTGTAATTTTAAGTTTAAATCTAGATATTATTATTATTTCTTAAACTAATATTTCACATTCCGAATTGAGTGTCCCAAAGAAGTCTACCCCCAATGTTCTGAACTATAAAATTCTAACGTTCCGCATTCCGCGTTCCCGTCCCCGTTCCGCGATCCAAGAAACTCAAGTTGGGCTTCCACCATTATATTTAGCTCATTATTTTTATATTTTTCCAATGTGGGACATCACCACTTCAACAATAACAAACCAGTAAAAGTAGATGGGCGGGCCCATAACTCCCCAAAAAGAGCTTCTGCCACAATGAGTGAACAAGCATGTCCAGTAGTACCCACCATTGAAGCATATTAGAAGACTAGCATTCATATAAAATAACCAATATAACAAAAACACTAAAATTGGGACCGTGTAAAAGACAGATGATAAACTAAGTAGAAAAATAACATGGTAATAAATCAACTATAATGTAGTAAGTTTAAGGCAGCACGCTCACAGACAGTCAAAAATGTTACCAATGATGGGCAGATGGAAGTAAAGAGAGATCCCATAGCATAAATAATGCAGTCCACCTTACTCAACTGCTCCAATACGGTTGGATTAACAGAGGGAAAGACCTAATTGATAAGAATAATAATACTAATAAGCATTGCATATATGAGAAATTAGATTTAAGCAATAACAGCAGTTTATGCAGAATTCCATCCATTCTTACTGCACGTCAAATGTAGAGGCTATGAAACATGGTGTCTTAATAAAAGTATGCATCCAAGAAAAAGTAATACTAAATGATTTGAAAGTCCTACTAAGACAAGGAAAAGATTCTACAATGAAGATATCACTAAAAGGCTATCCACATTCAGAATTATAATTCAATAGGAATCGATATATCGAAGAAAATGGATAACTGATGTTTCTTTACACACCCGCATTCCTTTTCAGATGCCAACATGGAAAGTACAGACTTACCATGGCAGCATGGAATCCAAAGGTAACGAACAGATTATTGTTGTTTCTTTTTTATATGAGTCCCATGTATTAAATAAGACAAAAATCAAGAACTTAAGGCAACTTGTACTCTACAGCATAATATAGACACCGAGCACAAAAGATACAAGAACAAATTGTCATAGCTGTATGGAACTACAGAGATGTAGAGATGGATAACTCACCTCATGCAGTGAATTTCTGCCCTCACTTGACATGTAGAACACCCGCTTTATTCTTGAAGGTAATAATGGAGCTGACAATCTACCCTATTCAAAAGAATCCGGCATTTCAACAAATGAGGAATGTTATAGAATATAACCCTGCCAGAAAAATTTCTACCAGCAAAATGCTAAGACTCTCAGTCATATTGCTTCTAGAGATTTTCAGTCTCAATATGACATTGGTAAATAGATTTATATCCGGGATTTAAACTCACAAACAGAAGGGTATTGCTTCCTTAAGAACCAAGACTCAATTTTTCTAACAACAACAACAAAGTTTTTTCCCATACAATGTTAGGGTCGGCTACATGAATCCTTTAGCAAACTCTTTGGGAACTTCTACTCATATTCGCCACCTCCACTCTATCCTATCTAATATTATCTCCTTTGCTAAACCAAGTGCTATCATATCTTTCCCCACTGCTCTTTTACATGTTATAACTAGGCTTGCCCATACCCCTCTTAGTTTCTCCTAACTGAATTCTCTCACCTTTCCTCACGGGGTCATTGATCTCCCTAAACTTCACAAATCCAAATCATCTTAAACTATTTTGCCACATCTTATCTTCCATTGACACAACCTCAACTTTTCTTCAATGAGTCTCATTCTTAATCTTATCGCTCCTTGTGTTACCGCATATCCACCAAAGCATTCTCATTTCTGCTACCCCCATTTTCTAACACCAAAAAAAAATTGATAAAATAATCAACAAGCTAAAACCATCGCCTCAAATAAAACTATTACCACCACACTAAGTCTTGATGTCACCATCGCAAACCCAATAGCTATTTGTATTGCCAACATAGCTACTTCAAGTCAAACTAGTCAAATAAACTAAATCATTTTACTTACAAACATTCTTAGCGGATAAATTATACATTGAGAAGAAATATAACAAAAACCATCAAAAAATATAGGATTCCCGCCATGACATTAATGCTGGCATACCTTATTGACAGGTTCCATGGTTCCATTGGTTGGATGGGAAATTTCATTTTGACCACGGATTATGGTTCCATCCTATATGAATATGGCAGGAAAAAAGTAAGAAAGTAAAAATGGGAAAACTCCCCCATTCACATCATTACCTAAAACCAGCAATGCTCTTGCAAATGCAAACTATGCTAGCATAATCAATAGCGTCAAAGATTAACACAGAAAAAAATTATAATGAAATAACAAATCATATATGCAATAAGACTAATTATAAAATTAAATATCTTCCACATGTTGCACATGTCTAAGACAAACAAATGATGCAATATGCTGTCAATGCATCAATGAGTCAGCCAATATCAAAAAACACAAGCCATGTAAAAAATAATCCATTAACAACTTAATCTTAATAGACCAATACAGTACTTACTAGCTAGTCAACCCCCACCGCATTAGTTAAACACAAAACTAATTGCTAGCTATGGATGGAAGTTTATGGTGAATAGATGATGTTTAGAATTCAACCTTTTCAATACCCTGGTGAGGAGCTAAGTTACCACAAAACGTGATTCAGTAGCGATCCGCGTTCCGGAACGTTTCGTTCCGGAACGTGGAACGCTAACGACCCGAACAGATAAATCAACGTTCCGATTTGATAGAAATATTATACGAAAAAACTAACTTTTTTCTAGCAATAATCATTCTCCATTTCTCCTTCTTAAAGTAATATTTCCTAATCCTAATTTAAGAACAATAATTTACATCTTTTTCCTAATACTAATTTAAGAATAATAATTTACGTTTCGAATTGAGCGTTC
>JAYMTK010004723.1:0-10851 GCA_036897405.1 Pelargonium myrrhifolium | reverse complement strand
TTTGGGCTTGCCTGCCTTGGGCTTTTCCCATCTTGACTGGGCTCTCTTGACCCATCGTTCCTGGACTCTCAAGACCCTTCAGTTCGGGCCTTTGACGTTCGGCCTCTTTGACTGGTGGCTCGGGCTGACTCTTTGACTAGTCGTCTTGCCAGATGTTGTCATTTCATTGGGTTTAATTATTCCGATTTTTTATGCATCATCACATTCATTTTATTAAATTTTGGGGTGAATATTACGTTTATTATTTTTAATTAGTTAAATTAAATTTTGTGGCAGAATCTTATAGTAGGTGGTGCAGAAACTATAGCTTCTGCAATTACATGGACGTTAACACTACTTTTAAATAATCCCAGAGTTCTAAAGAAAGCACTACATGAACTTGATACCATAATTGGAAAAGAAAAATGGACTGAAGAATCAGATATACAAGACTTACCATATCTTATAGCTGTATTTAAAGAAACATGCGACTATATGTACCGATAGGCGTGCCACGCAAGTCTATGGAAGATTGCAATATTGTTGGCTACCATGTACCAAAGGGTACTATTTTACTACTGAACATATGGAAGTTGCATCATGACCCCCAAGTATGGTCACATCCTAATGAGTTCCAAACTGAAAGATTTCTTTCAAGTGCTCATGCACATTTGGCTTGGAAAGTAAGAATTTTGAGTTCATACCATTTAGTTCGGGCAGAAAATCTTGTCCTGGGGCAATGCTTGGAGTTCAAATGGTGTGTTTGGTAGTTGCTCGTGTGTTACAAGGTTTCAATCTGGCTACTCCCGATGGCCAAAAGGTTGACTTTACGGAAGGATTGGGGCTCGTCCTTCCAAAGGCGACACCTTTAGAGCTGATACTTACACGGCGCTTGCGAAACGAACTATACTAATTATAGACTACGTTAGAGTTGCCAAGAAAATGAATAAAGATGGTACCATAAACTGTGGTCTCCCTATTCTTGTTTTACTAGCTATTTAGGTATTATAGGAGCAGCTATCTTTGCTTCTTAATTAGTAGTATAACTCTTTTGTAATGGGTTTGTAACTCTTGCCATTGATAAAAATAAAATGTATTTGCTTCTTATTACTATATATGCTTTGAATTATTGTAAGTCTTAATTAATGCCTTGCTAGTTAATGCAATCAAGTAAATATCTTAAGCATTCTCTTCCAAATATTGAGTATTGTTTTGTCTATTTCGTATTTCCCAACAAATTGTGGTATAGAGTAGAGTTTAAACATGAACAATTTTTTCCTCTTTCATTCTAGGCAAATGCAGTTTCTTCGCACGCTCATATTTCAAATTTCAGGGGACAAAATTATCATTTTGGAGTCTCAAAATAATAAAAATTTCAAGAGTTACAGAATTTGGCAGAGAATGGATTTGAAGACACAAGTCCACCTGAACCTGATCGAGCAACGGTTGGGGGAGACTAGTAAAAAGGATCGAATGTCAAGGCTTTGTTTTCAGTTGAACAAGCGTTTGATGATGATGATACATTTTCAGGAGTTGCAGAAAACACTACAAGTTCAATCTCTACAGCTAGCTTGCATGCCCCAAACTCAATCTCCACACCCTGCAAGGCGCAAGAGTTACAATCTGAGGATGCGCATGTCTTGTGTTGGGCACCATAAGCTCAATTAATCTTCATATTTCTCCAACAGTTTTGTACACAATGTTATACTACCCCTCAGGAAGTTAGTTATGTTTATGCATGAATTGTCTTTTTTAGGTAGTTATACTGTCATAAGAGTACATGAGCAAATATATCATACTAACTAACTTTTTATTTATTTTATAAAATAAAAATAAGGACATCACATGATTACAAGAGTAAATATAGTGCACTAACTAACTTCTTCATTTGTTTCACAAATAAATATAAAGACAATCACATGGTCATAAGAATACAAGAGTTACCTCCTATGAGATGACTCAGTAGTCAAGACACACATCTCCGTAGGTTCAAATCTCATTGAGTTGGGTGAGGTGGGATTTGAGTTTAAAGGAAAAAGTTGCCCCTATTGGATAGTTCAAACTGATCAAAAAAAAATAATTAAAAAAAATTATAACAAACTTGTTAATAAAAAATTTCAAAATAAGAACACTAATTTTGGAACATAAATTTTGTTATAACATATGTTTAGGGAGGAGAGAAAAAAGAAATGTAGAACATCAACTAATTTAGGACTTATTGGCCGGTGGTTGCAATGGCAAAATGAATCAAATTTTGCATTTCCCAGTTGTACTTAACAGAAGAAATTTGGGAGGGACGTTATATTTTGGTTGGTTAGATACGTTGGACAATAGGAATGGAGAAAAGAGAGGGTAAATGCCCTTTTATTTTCAATCTACTACAAAACAAAATCATCCTCTCGATTGACCGGAAGTGCAAAAACACAGCAAGTGCAAATTAACAGATAATAAATACCAAGATGCATATTAAATCTGGTTGTTTCTTTCGATACTTGTTTTTGTCTTCTCCCAGCTCTAAGATTTTGAAACCATCAAATTGAAATTGAGGATTCATAAAAAATGTAGTAATATCTCCTTGCTGTACGTTTGCAAGTTTCCTGCATGATCCACAGGCAATTAATTAAGTTCCGCAAAACCATTTGCTCAACAAGCATCAAGGAGCTGTATGCCTAAAGTACCCTTCCAGCTCGACTGAGGAGATCAACAATGCACCAACACTGCTCAAGTTTTGGTTCAAATCTCCCCATTTCCAGTACATGTCATATGTTTTCAGCTCTGGTTGGTTGCATACCTTCAATCATCATTCTCTTCATATAAATTCAAATAACCAAACAAAGCCATATCAGAGTCAAAACCAGACAGACATTACTGCACATGGGTGGGTTACCTCTGAAACTCCAGAGAGCACCCCCAACAAAGTAACCGAACTGGGTTGAATTCCTTGGCGTCTCATTTCATTGTACATATACTAACCAAAACCAACATCACCCACGCACAAATAACAAGCTATAACACCACTCCAGGAAATAACATTTCTTTCACCCATAACATCATCGAAAACCTTGCAGCCATCACGGGAGAAGCCAAATTTCGCATACAGCGACTTGTCAATTCAGGTTTCTCATTATGGCCATTTTGCTTCATTTTCTTTCTTCTGAATTTGATTCAAATGCAATATCTCTTATTCTAATGAGCAGATGCACTTCAACCAACGAGTTTTCCGATAAGCAACATTAGAGTTTGGATCCAAACCCTTGCGGATCTGAAATTGGATGTCTTAAAACCGATCAGATCAATTTCAGATAGGATTTTTTTCTGCAAAACTACAGATTAGATCGGACAAATAAGCTCATCTACACTAAAATTCCAAATTCTACTTGACCCATCCAATCCTTAAAAAAAAAAAAAAAGAAAAAAAAAAGAAGAGAATCGTCACCTCTAAGCAGCATGGTTAATTTTACAGTTCCAATAATGATCAAAATTCAAAAGTGTACAAGTGTCTGACGAATATTTATTTAGATCCAACATATCTGTGAAATCTACATATGAAATCGATTATTTGAAAATCCAACACTTGAAGACCATAAATGCTTCATAACTGTGTAAAAAGAAGAGGTCTTGCGACCATCCTGCAAGCTATTCTTCACGAAAAGACTTTAAGAACTGCTAGTTTCATTTTTTCTTTGGATATTCCCTGGCCCCAAATATGGTGGATCCAATTCTCACATTGGTACTGCCCATTTCAATCTGCAAAAAAAACCATCAAGTGTGTTGATAACAAGATTGGAAGACAAATTGAATTAATCAAACTGATATTTTTAATTCAGAAGTGAAATTCCATACAGCTAGCTCAAAGTCACCAGACATTCCCATGGATAGCTCACATTGCTCTTCTGGTATACCAAGAGCCTTGCAAACCTCACTTCTGCACTTTGATAATGTCTGACAGTGAACAAATATGTTCGGTTTCAGAGAACTAATAAGCATCAAGAGTATATATTAAACTGAAGAAACAATATGACGGAATATAGTAAATGGGACCCACCTTAAAGTTTTCCGGGGTTGAGGTATAATCTGGCATCCCTATTGTCATTAGGCCACAAAACTCAAGGTTTGGACAGCTTGACCTTACATGCCTCGCAAGGTCCACACACCCTGAGGGTTCCACACCAAATTTTGCTGCGATAGTATAGAAGAGATAAAAATAGATGACATGACTAGAATATACCACTTTTCAAAGAGAGTTCAATAACACAATTGGTTGTTGAAACAAAATCCACAAAGGAGTTGGTGTCGTAGAGCAGACAACAAACCATTGTACTTCTCAAATAGGGTATCATAACTAGGTTCTCACAAGATGCATGGCGAACTATTTTATGCTTTCAGTATTCTATAGCATCAGAAAAAGACAGTAAAAGAACCTTGTTTCATTCTTTACTAACTCGGTGAGTAAAAGAACGAACAGAACCCTAACATTTATAAACACTTGAGTGAAACATTAAGGTTTGAATGAGCCTTTTCCAACTACTGAATGCTAGGGGAAATTTAGTTTCATGAATTGCAAACAAAAATAAGGTGCAAAATACAAAAATCACTAGTAAACTGGACTAAGAATGGAAAGTCAGAAACTAAAGCTGTTGGTCTCAAAGCTCTGCTATCAAGTGAAAATGCCAAGAGATAAGATACAAAGTATGTAGATTGATTAACAAATACTTCCCTTGAGAACAAGAGACTTTATTTCATTACCACAAATTACCAAGAAAGCATATTTTTGATAGCTAAAGAATGTAAGTGAGAAAGGAAACAAATATGCTGGTCAAGTAAATTCAGAACAACAAACTATAACTTTCCTACAATGCAAGAACTAGATGTTATAGTGATTCCTTGAGACCAACAAAAGAAGAATACAAATAAAACCAGAGGATCGGTACACTTCAAGGACAATGCAGCTTTCATAAACACAGTATTGTCGTAGTATCTTACATTCTTCTCCACTGGTATTCACTTGGACTAAGACCTTCAAAGGCTTTCTTCCGATGCTAGCAATGACACTATTAAGACGATTCGCAATCTGCAATTATAGTTACTTAGAAATCCACCTTCAACTAATGGGTTGCCAAGGTACACAGTTTAAGCATATAAGGGACAGCCATTTAAAATTGAACGACCACAACAACAATAAAAATTGAGTTTCATAATGCATAATGAAAGCTAGGGAAATTTATTTATCTTTATTATTAACCAAAGTAAGTATTTTTGTTATCCAGTATAAATACAGCAGCATAATATTAGAGAAAGCTCTTACCTTCTCATCATCTACGGTCTCAACCATTGCAAGGTTTGGTACACCAGCTGCAGAATAACAAATGAAGAATATACATATTAATATACTATACTTCTTCCTCTAAGCTCTAAAACACGGAATGATGCATAAACAAATTGTCCCCCTGTGAGAATATATAGAGAGCAGATATAGTATACTAATTAACTAATTTTGTAATATGGCTTTATATCGCATGGATAGATACATTCATACATATGGTATTGATCTATCTAAAAATCACTCTCACACAAGATGCAATTTCAATATAATCGATTAAATACACATCTCTGATCTCTTAGCCCACTCCACTTTCTGTATTTCTGACTACATACCTAAAACTCATCTCAAATTATAACCAACACAAACATTGTGAGAACAAAGGGACTACTGAAAGGCAAATCTCAGTAGAGGGATATGAGAGACCAAATTCTGTTGATTAAGAGCTAGAATAAGTAGGTTTACCAATTGTCTCAGGGGTATCTCTCTCTGCCCACATCACTCTTCACACACACAAGACCTTTCTAACCAAAGCTAATGCTCCCTCCGCCCCAAAATAATTGTCCACTTTCTATTTTTTGTGAAAATTAAGGATTAGCTAGATAGAGTTACTGTTAGACAGTTAGGTTTTCTCCCTTATACCCCCATGTGTTTTTGTTCTCAAGGGGCTCTAACCAACTTATCTTAAGAATAGTGTTGGTAATTCATGCATAACTAACTAGCAAAAATAGAAAGTGGACAATTATTTTGGGATAGGAGTGTTTAAAAAAGCCCACTGAGGCGCGCCTGAGGCGCGAGGCGCACTGTGGAGCCTCAAAATGGTTGAGGTGAGGCGACTTATGTGAGGCGCATGAAGCGCATGAGGCGCAGTTGAACAAAAGGCGCAGCAGTGGCGCGCCTCACTAAATATATAACCTTATACCTGTATTTTTAAGCCAAATCTGATTTCAAATTTCAAATTATAATGTATTTAAGTAGTCCATTTAATAACATGACTTTTCAGCTTTCAAAATTGCAATTTACAATACAAAATCAAAATGTTTAGTGTTACTTCACCTATATGAAGTGTCCAGCAAGTTAGTTAAAAAGATAAACAAAACATCTCTAGAACAATACAAATCTATTGATATTATTAGTGATGGATATGAGAACTTAGATGATACTGGTTGTTTTTATTCTTCTCAATTTATCTCACTTGTCTGTATTATAAACTTTTTATATTATAAACATATTTTGATAAATTTAATGTTTAAGTTTTAGCGCCTCATTGTGCGCCTCGTGCCTCGACTTTAAAGGACCCTATCGCCTCAAATGCGCCTCGCACCTTTTAAAACACTGACCTAAGCACAGGATTTCATTTGTATTACTTGATAAAGCATTTGAATTCCAAATCAGTGCGAAATTGATTGAATAGAAAAGGCTCACCAATGACCGCTCTTGAAACACCATCCAGTGGCAGAACAATTATGCAATTAAAGATTCTGGACTTGCACAACATATATTTCCAGTTGGAAGCTGAAGCAGACACTACTAAGCTTAAACAACTAACTCAACCAAGAGGAAAATAAGCAAATCATACCAAGAAGAGGTTTTACTTTATTGCTCTGCAAATTCCCAATGAAATGCCACTCGATATCCTCTGGCAGCTGCAGTTCCCCGATGAATACCAAAGTTACACAATTTTAGATTCCACAAAACAAAACTACATCATTTCATTTATGTCGAAATGAATAATCAAGCAAAGAGAATATTTTTGACCAAACATCTAAATATTCTTCATTTCAATTAACCTGCCCTAATATGTTCAGCTCCAGAGCTAGATTCCTTCGGCTTGCTAATAAATTATCAAATGAAAACAAAGACTACAAAAACTATAAAGCTAATGATGTTTTGTTTCCTTTCTACTCCAACTTGCAGTCAATCAAACACATCAATACTTCACAGAAAGTAATGCACAAAACCTGAGGCGCTTTCTCGATGAGTTCTTGAACGTAGTTTTCGCCGAAGCACCGATGACCGGCATCGTAGACCTCGCGGAGGATAGGTACTGGTTTGGTCTTGCTAACGGCCACCACTCGGATATGTTCGGGCGCTCGACCACATCGCTCGGCGGCAAGGCGGACGCGCTGGAAGACCGAGCGGAGTGCGGCAGCAGCGACACCTTCCATGGCGGCGGAGGTGGCTGCCATGCCTGATTGCTCCACCACTTCTCCTCCCGCTGTGGTGGTTGCGCTATCTGTCTTCCCTTCTTCCAGATTGTTCCTTACTCTTTCACCCCCCTATTCTCGATCTCAATCACAATTTACTAAAACACAGTTTACATAGTAAAGACGGGCTAAACGCAGCGTTTATTCAGTGGATCAAAATTTGGCATCTTTTCTATTCACTTTGAAACTTGATACATAATTACACATTAGTGTTTTACATTTACTTTTGTTTTTCATGACAGTGGTTTATAGAATATAAACTCATTTATTATGAGAATACGTGATAATTCGTGTATAATTAATCCATTATGTATAAAAAAATCAGTTCAAGAAATGAGACTTTCGTTATGAGACGAATATAGTATAATTTATATGTAGAGATTTAAATATTTTAGTATTCATAAAACTTTACAAAGTTCAAATTACTAAATTAGTGTTCATATTAAAAAGCTTCTCGCTACATATTTGATTAAAAGTTTTATGATCAAACTAGTACTCAAGTTTAATACTGTCAATTCTTTTAGTTTCAAAATATCAAGTTTAAAATTTCTTAACAATTCATTTCAAACTTGGAGTATAATAATTTTACTGCACATGCTCACGGTGATACAAAAGTAAGTATATAACTATCTATCTAACTTCTTAATTTTTCTTAAAATAAAAACTAAAGCATTCAATTTTTGAAAAATGACTAAAAAGTACATGCAAGTAAGTGAGTGAAAAAAAAAAAAATTTGCTGAGTTCCCATGCCTTAACATGAATCTCAATCAACCAACTATTTTTAGAGTTGAATGACAACTCGTTTAACCAAAACTTGTTCATTTAGACGGTAACATATGTAATAAAACAGAAATTGTATGGAAAAAATTTTAAATTTATAGTGAAGATGATAGAGAATCTTGGTCTTCAATTCAAAGGAATTGTGCATATTGTTGTCAATGTCAAGTGATATCAGCATCTGTTGGGGACTTCTTGATATGATCCATCTAAGAGTTTCCATGAAACTGAAATGCAAGTTAAGACTCCAAGAATTCCCACATAGACCCATTTCCATTTTCCTGCTTCTGTGTCATTGTTGTATCCTTGAAATATGTTGGCCTCTCTTTCTAGCACTTGTGTGTATCTTCAAGTATTGAAATAAAAGTTTTGTATGAGCAAAAGATATGATCTTGAGTCCTGACAAATGGGATTTGTGTTTTGTGTCAAAACAGATTCATAACAAGATCACTTAAAGATCAGGTCATATCAGAAACTTTTTTTTAGCAATTCAGTAATTCACTATACAGCAAAAGAATAAGCTTGCTGCACATTCTTGTTCCACAATAAAATAATCCCACATGAGCTACACTAGATGATTTTCTTGATCCACAAATACATACATGTATATTTTAGCTTCTACTTGTTGCCTATTTTCATGAATACCTGGAGATACAGAATCAATAGTACATTCCAATCCCACCTTTCTTCAAATCTAACCAAATGATACATTCTTTATCGAGATATGCAGTAATATGTAAGCAGTCTTGTGAATACAGACCGCACAAAAAAAGCAAAACGTGTACATTAACCTTCCAACGGTCAACCCTCGCGCCAATTCTTGGACTATAAATCCCCAATTTTTGCATCACATGTTCACAAAACAATCACGGCCATGAAGTTCCTAATACTCCTCTTTGTACTATCCTCAATAATGCCTAATATTCTTGTCACATCTTTAGACGCGGACTATGAAAATCAAGAAACGGGGTCTTCTCTACGAGGGCTTAGGCGTTTTCTGGCGCAGCAGAATTTGGGTGGCAGTTATAACATGACATGTGACAAGTTCCCTAGAGTTTGTCGCCAGAAGAAAAGTGCAGGACCGGATTGCTGCAAGAAGAAGTGCGTGAATGTGAAGAGTGATCGGTTGAATTGTGGGATGTGCGGAAACAAGTGCAAGTACACGGAAATATGCTGCAAAGGGAATTGCGTGAACGCATCTTTTGACAAGAGGAACTGTGGAGGGTGCAGCAACAAGTGCAAGAAAGGAGAGTATTGTGTCTATGGGATGTGCAATTATGCATAACATCAACTAACAATTAATTGCTATGTACGTATGAGTGCATAAAGTATTGTGAATTCCTTTTTATTACTGAAACATGTTATATTCTCACTGAAAATGCAAGTATAAAACTAGGTAAAAGACTCGATTCAATTTGGACCCAACTTAGTTTTGAATTTTTTTTTTTAACTCAAAATGATTTGAACTTTCGTATTTGAACTCAATTTGGTCCGTAAAATTTTTCATTTGACTCAAAATGGTCTTTGCCATTAAAGCTTTATTTAAAATTTAAGGATGAAATAAGCTCAATACTTAAAAGTTCAGGTACCAAATTTGATTTAAACATGAATGTTAAGGACTCAAATTAGATCTTTTACATAAGACTATAAATGTAATATATTGCGAGCCCAACAAAGGCCAAGCCAACGCATTCTCTCATCTCTGTTGTGTTTTTGTATCTCGGTTAGGGGTGTAAACGAGCCGAGCCTTAGACGAGTTACTCGAGTTCGGCTTGCTAAATATTCTACTTAAATTCGTTATAATCGAGCTTAAGCTGAACTCGAGCCTAAGTTTATACTCATTTAATTAATAAATGAGCCGAGCTCGATCAAACTTGACTTTTTTTACCGAGTTAAGCTCGAACCTTAATGTATAAGCTCGATCGAGCTCGAACCATGAGCCAAGCACAAAAGTGTCAAGCCGAACCGAGTCTTGAAAATTTTAAACTTGATTCAACTCGATTATACCCCTAATCTCGGTTCTCTTGAGGAAAAGGGAGTTATATGTTATCTTTTTGGAACCATTCGATGATTCGAATAATTAAGGAGTCATTTGTATGCCATCTTTGCTATTCAGCATGTGACAAACGTTTTGGTTAGAAAAATTACGTTGACTTACTTAGTCATTGTTAGCCTGTTTGGTAACACGATACTAAGAGTCAACCTTAGGAGTTATGCAGGGCCAAAATGAAGGCCAAATGTTGGGCGTTGTAAACTAGATGGAGACTGCACCAGGAAAAATATAATAATTTTTTTAATTTTTTTATAAATAACAAATAAATATAGATAAATGTTTATTGAATTTAATATTTTAAAAATATAACACAATAAAATAAATTATATATGAGATTCTCTTAAATTATCACATAGTAAAATATAAAACAGTAAAATTTAACAATGACAATTAAACTAAACAGACGATAAAACTAATATTGAAATCATTTGAGACATGTATAGTTTTGATACATGAACTTTCACCAAATGTACAAACAGGCTCACTTGATCAAATTTTATACAAATAGATACATG